>JARCZZ010046741.1:0-35305 GCA_030323915.1 Brotogeris chrysoptera
CTGAATAAGGTAAACCTAAACTAATCTGCTTCTATGTGGCTTAAACTTGAAAAGCTAAGACAGAAGCACCTCCCATATGAAGATAGTCTGAGAAATATGGGGCTGTTCAGCCTGGAGAAGAGAAGGCTGTGTGGAGACCTCAGAGCAGCCTTCCCGTATCTGAAGAGGAGCTATAGGGATGATGGAGAGGGACTCTTCATTAGGGACTGTAGTGAGAGGACAAGGGGTAACGGGTTCAAACTTAAACAAAGGAAGTTTAGATTGGATATAAGGAAGAAATTCTTTACTGTACAGGTGTTGAGGCACTGTAATGGGTTGCCCATGGAAGTTGTGAATTCTCCATTGCTGGCAGTGTTCAAGTCCAGTCTGGACAGAGCCTTTGATGACATGGTTTAGTGCGAGGTGTCCCTGCCCACGTCAGGGGGGTTGGAACTGGATGATCTTAAGGTCCTTTCCAATCTTAACTTTTCTATAATTCTACAACGGGTTTAATAAGGGGACAGGAACACTTGGGTATTGGTTGGAAAAATACAAAGAGGAGCTAAAGGTTAAAAAAAAAAACCAACAAACAAACTAAAATATGGTTCTTTGGAAATATGGCCTTCCCTCAGAGCAAGGAGCTGAAATGAAAAGCTCTGCACCTGTGTTCCAAAAACTCAAAAGAAACACAGCACATTGCAGGTCTTAACATGCTGTGGTTATGTGGTTTTATGCATAGAGGGCAAGAGGTTACATCAGGAAATGTCACATTGCGCAGGAACAGAGCGGCTGATACCATCGGTGTTTGCACATTACCTCATTAGCACCATCCAGTTCTTGCCAGGCTCTCTCTTGTTTTAGGGCTAGACACAGCCCTGTCTCCACAGTGCTATTTTTATCCATAAACCAAAGCTTTCTGCATCGAAAAGGAAGCTCTCTGTATTCAGGTGCCACAAGCAAGTCCTTATGCTTGTTTTATTCCTCATTATAGCCATGCGATGCAAGTGAAAATGCACAAAATACTGTAAGAGACCCAAAAAGCCTGCTATGTTGTTTGTTTGTTCCCACAGGAATGAATCACTTAACTCCAGCTTCAGTTGTTAGACTCTCAGTTTTTCAGACATATGAAGCCTAAAATATAAACTGAAAACTAAATAGTTCTGTTCCACACAAAAGAAAAAAGGGGAAGGAACTCACTTAAATGCCATTTTCCAGATCTAACTCGGGCTGAAATTCATCATGGTCAGCTGTATGTTATGGCAGAATCTCGTTATTAGAAAATGTAGTTCTCTGCATTGCTGAAGTAAAATTTGATTCAGCTACTTTCTCCGCTGTTCTGCTTTTGCAAGCAGTAGTGTATTGAATTTGTATGTCTAAAGGGATCACTGCTCTTTATGCCAACACCTTGCTTTCAGAAGAAGAAACAAAACAAACCCAAGCTACAACTTTATACATATAAGCTGTATGCTTAGATGTGAGTCACCAATTGCTGCAAGACAAGCTCACCTAATGCTGTCAGTGATGCTGTGGGTGTAGATGAATATGTAGGCACATGTTTGGGATCTTAGTCCTTCCCACCACTTAACATAATCTAGACTGTGGTGGAGCTTCTCCTATAAACACTCTGCCTTCCAAGGCATGTATCTTTATCTTTAAAAGACACCACCCAGAAGAGCAAGCTCGCAGAAACTGGTGAGTTATTTCAATTGAGAAATAATAATAGGGAAAACCAGATTTAGAAATAAAGTTATTTTACAGTGGAATAGAATAAAGGGCTAAAGTAAGGGTTGGAAATAAATGTTGCAGATCAATACTGTCCTCTGTGCAAAGAGACATCTCAAATCTCCCAGCTGTCTGTCAGGCTTGATGTTGATTCATTATTGTGCAAAATTTTTTGTTACTTTCTGTAATTGAAATGCATTGAGGACTTCTATTTGAATGAGGTGTGAAGATCACCTGTCAAAAACCTCCTTTAAGGTGAAATACCATATAATCTGTAACTTCATTAATGGTTTTGTCTTTTCCATGGTGATAGCATTCTATTCTCACGATCATGTTTATTTACACGGTTGAGGCAAAGGCAACAGTTAAGAATACTTACTGGTAAAAGAAGGGAAATCCATGTTGTATGAACTTTCCAAAAAATTACTACTTCTGTATTGCCCATGGAAATTGGGATGCTGGTCTCTCAGCTTTCCTTGAGGATCTTGGTACATTAATATCCATAATGAAGCATGATGTAGTAAAAACCTTGTGGAAACAGATTAGTCAAACTAAATGAAAGGAGTAATCTGTTTATTTGCTGATCCCCAGCTTGACTTTCCAGCTCAGTGGCTTGTGTAAAGTTCTCCTGTAAGTTATGGACTTGTACACAGTTGCATTAGGTTAATCACAGAAGTGGGAATAGGCTTTGTAATATGTGACTCTTCTGAATTCTTCTTTTTCTTTTCCTAGTTAGAATATCTGTATGTCAGCTGCTTCTAGAGCAGCTGGGAAAGGAGGATTGCTATAGTTGTAGATTGTTGTAGTGATGCTGATCTGAAGACATGATGCAGTTGTATCCACTTGGGATTGACTGGTTTGTGTCTATTATAGGTTCAGTTGCTCAGGTGTGTTTGGCTGTTCAGATTGAGAGAACTCAGAAATGTGGTCCTCATTTTAAAAAGAAAATGAGAGCAAACTGGAAATAAAAGATCTAAGATACAATTGCTGTTGACCTCACACCATCTGGGAAAGGAAGGATGGTCAGTGGTAAAAGGGGAGTCCATTTGGAAAGCTGCAGGCTATACTGCGCAATGTGCCTTTAAGTAGTTCCTGCAGGTTGCAGTGACAATGTATGAAGTAACTGCAGAAAATCTTGTGGAACAGCAATGCAGACCAGCAATGATGAAATGAAACTAGTTGTTCACTAACTCTTTGTTGAACATCACCAAGGAGAGCCAAAAGAAGGGAAGTCCTTCAAGCAGAGTAGTTGTCAACATGCTGAGAACTACTGAAGACTTACAGGAGGGCCAAACATGGAGGCATAGGTGGCTGTGAAAGTGTGGGTTGTTTGTTTTGGCGGTTGGCTTTTCTTGTGGCTTATTTGAATATACTGGAGTGATGCTGGCAGAACCACGTGCCACTTTGTCCTGGAAGAAAGGCAGAATCCTTTTCAAAAGGAACAGAAGTTGTGGGCATCCACTTTGCTGTGCAGGTTGGTTGTCTCACAAAGTAACAGGATACGGGCAGAAAGGAGGATGGTATCTGTAGCACGTGATCAAAATACAGTGGTTTTCATTGTGGAGGGGTGTTCCACAAGTGTAAGAGGTCCCAGGGAAAAGGGTCCCAGGGAAAGCAGCTGCCTTCCTTCCCCTGGAGCAGAATGACTAAACTTTACATCCTGTTTGACTCACCTGAAGTCTTGGCCTCTGTGGAGCTTCTGCGTGTCATTAATCTGGCTTGACTGGAGTTTAGTGGTTCTCATTCTGTGTGACCTCCTTTCTGTCACGAGCTCGGGTATCTTTTTCCACAGACCCTTCAATGTGTATCATTGTGGTTTCCTGGACTTGACAAGATACTGCACACACCCTTCTAATCAAAGGCAGTGCCAGGCAGAATTTGCTGAAGTGTCAGCGGTTTAAACACAGTGAAATGTAGTATGCGAAAGGAGATACTTCAAAGAACATTTGAACTGATGCGTGTTTTGAATGTTTAGTGATATTATACTCAGCTGAAATTACCAGGGATGAAGGTGCATGGTAACAGCTAGTGAGCAAAGGTTGTGAGTATTCTCCTGGGAGTCTCTGCATTTCCCCTTTGATGTCCATTAGTGAGGTGGGCTGGGGTGCTTTAGCAGCTCTTGCTTTTGCTCCTTTTAACTCCCTGCTGGAGATCAGACCTTCCCTGGCAGCTATTATTTCTCTCTGCCTTCTCTCCTGCTGATATTTATTTACAGATTCATTAAGTATTATTTTCAATAGCTACTTTAATTAGGGACCCCTCAGCTCTGATAAAGGATCGTGTTAAAACTGATACAATCCCTGCTTGCCTTATTTGTTTGCAGGCTAATTCTGTAGATGTGTTATCTGAATAAGACATCTTTTATTCTGCTCCACCTCTGTTTCTATGATCCTAATGACAAGCTTTGAGGAGCTCAGCCAGCCCGTAGGAAAGAGGGTTTCTTTTTATACTCATTTTGGGCCTTCTTCAGCGTCGCTATAACACTGCAATCAGTGAAATGGATCCTGAATACAAAAAGGTCTAGGCTCTTTCTGGAGATGGGATCTAAACTAAGCACTCAATTACTTTTTCCATGATATTTTTACTCTGGATATGTGCAATGTTTTATGGGATGAAATCTTGCTCTCCAAAGACTACCTATTGATTCTGAGAGTGCTGGATACTAGTTCCTCCCACACCCCTAACTTGTGTGTTAATTGCTTTGGTGTCTATGGTGTTCACACAGAGCTATGTGACACAAGACCTTTATGAGCCCTGATCTCTCTGGAGTAGCAGCTGGAGCTAGCAGGGAATCCTGGGGTATCTCAAATGGGATCAAACATCTCCATTTAGGCAGCTGAATCACACCATGGGTGAGCACCTGTCTGGTGTAAAAGCATGTTCTCTTTTGCCATAGAATAATCCTAGATTAAATCATATTCTAAATTTCGTAGCTTATATTTTAGGTAGCATATACTGTGGGGAACAGTGGGTTTGATGTTTGGCAACTGCTGATGGCTGTTACAAAGACTAACAAGCAACACAGCTCTTCTGGAAACACAGGAATGTAGTAAGCTACAGGGGTTTAGTACTTTGACCAAAGACGAATGGGTCAGGTTCCCATGTTATCCAATATTTTTGTGCATGCCTTTTTAGTTGAAAATAACAAGGAGTAATAGACTATGTAAGATTCCTTTCTCTTTTTTAGCTGAAGCTTCAGAAAGGAAAACAACTAACACATGGAAAACAATCTGAATAAGGTGTGGGAAGCTGCTGAAACCCTGTGGGATTGTGTTTTTTGTTAGAAGGCATTCCCCAGGCACTATACTTTGAGATGCTTTCTTGCATAAGCATCTTGTAACACCAGGCTGGGCTGTGTTGTCATGGAGACTTTCAGGGTACCTCATCACTTTGCTAGGGAAGACAAATTTCAGAGTGGCTGTCATTGTATTAATTTAGTCACAGGACCATACTTCCCACTGGTGCTATCCCTTCAGTCCTCATTCTTATTTACGCTTAATCTCTATGCCATCTCAGAGCATAAGGGTTGCTCTATGTTCTTTTTATTGAAGCTCTCTTCACAGGAATTCACAGGGCACAGTGCAGTAAATTAGTGTGAGCAGGGATTTATGGCCAGGATGAGGGAAGTACACAGAAAAGCTTCAGTTTTGTGAAGGCAGAAAGCTGTGCTGCCATTGCCAGAAACCTGGTTTGCTGTTTGCTCTGCCATGTGGCACTGACTGCCTAGGGCCATCTAGTTGATGTGTATGTCTAGATTAAACCTGAATAACACTATTATTTCATTCTGATTATTCCAGGATCAGTCCTGTGTACTGAAAGAACCCCAGCTGGCATTGGAAATGCTGAATTAGAAATCAAAATGGCATGTGTGTTAGGCCTGTGTTAGGTTTTCTCTGCTCCCAAAGACTTTCAGTACAGAGATAAAATTGCCTAGCCCAGTTGCTGGTGTTAGAAAAACTTCAGGCCTCCAGAACCAGTGGTCTCAGCTGCACACATCTGTCTAACTCCTCTCCTTCAACTGAGATTTGTTCTGCAGTTATGCAGCAAAACGTGTGTTACTGCTGCTGTCTGCAGGGCTGGCCTCAGGCAGGTGCTCACCTGAAAGGGTTTAAGAGAAAATCAACATATAACTGTCACAAACAGCTTCCAAATATGATTCTTTTTCTTTTTCCTCTGATTTGTTCCTCACCCTTCCAGCCACCCTGAGCTCAAGTTTGCCATAACATCCTCCCAGCCTTTCCCTTTGGGAATTCATGAATCCTCCCTTGCTTCATCCTTTGCTTCCCCTGCCCCAGCCTCATATGCTCTCAGACCTTCATGATGCTCCTGCTTCTCTTTCTCTGCTCTGCCTGTCAGTCTCGCTTCTGCATGAAAACAAGGAGGTCACCAGATGCTGCTGGTATCAGACAGCTATGAAGAATTTGCAGGGATGTAAATCTCTACCCTAGCCCTTCCCCAGGAGGTTTGTGGAGGTGGCGCTGACAAATGACATGAAGCCCTCCAGGCTATTTCAGACAGATGATGTAGAAAGAAAATGGACCTATAGTAGAGTTGCTGTGTTCTGTCTGCTGTCCCCCAGATTTATTTCACCTTTGAAGGACATAAAGATTATGTGAAGCCTATTTTGGGTTGATGTCTTGAAAGGATTGTTTGTCCCTATGACTGTCTCCTTTATTTTCCCTGTCCTCAGCTAAAGGCAAACCACAATGTCTCTGTGAATTGTCAGCGTGCATTCTCGTAATGTCTTTCCAAGTCAATTATCTCAGGACTCTGAGATAAGACACCCCCTACACCCCTGTTTCAGGGAGCAAGGGGCTTACACTTTGAAATTTAGCTTTAGGTTACACTTCTGGATTTTTTGGTGAAAAGTATCTTTGCTTTCCCCTTCTGAATGATTTTTCTTCCATGTTAAAACATTTGGGAATAATGGGAAACCAGTAAAACCCCAACTGATTGTAGGGAGAGAAAAGGCTCCCCAGTGCTCTCATTGGTCTTCTCCAAACACAGCATATTAGCCAAATTTCCTGTGGTGTCTCCTACTAAGGCAAAGTGTGCTCAAGGTATAGCTAGAGATATTTCATATTCCCTAACAACATCTCTTTACAAGCAGAGATAAAACTCCCTTAAGATGTATAAAATCCTGCAGTAATCTCTTTAAGAGATCTTTAAATCTATTGTATGCTGCAATTGACTAGAATGTCCCAATTAGAGTTGCATATGGAGAGAGTGAAAGGAATGGATATAATGATTTAGTTAATTGCCCACCCTGCTTGGCTCAGATGGGTGCATACATACCAGTTATATTTATCTGGCAGGTGTTCCTTTCCTCTCTGTCCTTTGGACTTGCTGTTCCCTGTGCTGTTAATCAAGGCTTATACAAAAATATAAGAATAAATAAAAGAAATTAGTAAGATGCTTAAGGATCTAACAGTGAAGCAGTGTGGAAGGTACATTAGGAGCACTGAACATCTGACCTCTCCTTCAGATACTGCTGCATGCCTTGTTGGAAAGCTGAGAGGGAGGAATTAAGACCGTGGTAATTAAAGGATTGCCTCACGCTCAGAGTTCTTTGTTTGTCTAAATATACCATTTAGGTAACATTTAGGTCATCAGTAGCTGCGCAGAATGTTGGTAATTTGATATATGCCCTACTTCAGAGTATGTCTACAAAGCAGGAAAGGTTTCTTGACACATTTTTAAAGATTGGGTGCCACAGTGTGAGGTAGAGAAGTGACTTGGCTCATATGGCTGAAGAAGTCTGGGCTGGGCTGTGATTCAGAGCTAAGTCTCTTGAACAGTGAGCAGGAAACTTTTCCACTTACGAGACTGCCAGCTCTGACTTCATGTCACTAGAATATGGTAAATGAAGCTAAAGATATCAGCAAAGACATTTAGAAACCAGCTGTGTGCAGACACAAGTCCTGTGGCTCTCAAGACACCTCTGCAAGATACTGGATTACCAAAAATCTGCTGGAGCAGAAGAAAAAGGAGAGACTCGGGTAGGGTTTTAAGAGTTAGCTTTAGGCACAAAGATTATGATGAATGGGGCTTGTGGATAAATCTTCAGACGAGTTTTGGTTTTTATTAGCCACTGGGCAAAGACCTCACTACAGAACGTATGTACAATCTTAGTGTCCAATTCCTTGCTTTATTTCCTCCTTTCTCTTGTCTGAAGATGCACTTATCTCTAGTTTAGTGAGACAGGTGCTGCGGCCATGGATTATGGCAGCCCATGGGAATTCAGAATTGCATGAACTATGCCAGCTTGCAGATACACTGCCAAGTCTGCCAGCTTGCGTGGACAAGGGTTTGACCTTGCTGTTCTGCTTTGGGATGGCATTCTGGATGCCAGAACAGAACATGCTGAACTCGGGCTCTATGCCTGTCCTTAGCTTCTTCAGAGATGGAGAATAATCTTTTACCCTTCTGTCCATCAGTGAATGAAGCCAAAGGCTTGACACTCTGACTTCTGTCACCTGAAATCCTGGGAAGGTTGCCATAACACACTTTGTTTCAACTTCCTTTCTAGCTTTACTGCTGCCTAACACAGCACTGTCCACCCAAGGCCCTCCAAAGCCAGAGGGTCCTCGGGTAGTCAGATTGGAGAAGTGACAATGAAATTTCCACGTTGTGTCCCACTTCTGTCCCTAACCCAATAACCTCAATAACCAGGGTTTTTTTTGTGTGCTTATATGCATAGGTCGCTTTAAACACCTGGTGCCATTATGAAACACCTACCTGCTCACCTTGGTGGGACATCATGAGGCTTAATTAAACGCTTGCAAAGCATTCTGCCATGCTGAGATGCAAGGTGCTACAGAAGGCAGAAGTCTATTACAAATAAAAAGTCTATCACAATCTAGGAAATTGTCCACATAAAAATGTGTCTGGTATAGTGACTTTCTGTTGCATTCTGCAGGCACTGTGTAATTCATGAACTCTAAGAGATTCTCCCCAAAAGGCAGATCCTTGGTTGACACAAGAAGCTGACTCACACAAAACAAGTAAATTGTGAGAGTGAGAGATACAGAGTCAGAAGTTGGGATTAATTCTGTTTAGGTTTTGTTTGTTTTTAAATGCTTACCTTTTTGTGGTTAAGGGCTGAGCTGTCCACTTAATCTCTCTCTTTAACCAGAGGAAATGAATGAGTTATTTTGCCACAATCCCAAAGGCTGCTTTTGGGTTTTGTTTGTTTTATTTTGTTTGCTTTTTTTTTTTTGGAGAAGTATGAGTTTTTCCCTAGATTATTTCTAGAAAGTTTTAGGCCTTTAATTGCATTTGTATATCTACATTGTATATATCTAGTCTGTATTTTGAAACATGGACCCAGTCAGCCAACATGCTGAAGAAGGATCTGGGGAAGGAACATAGAGCCCTCTTGTAGTAAAGAACTTTTGTGTGTAATCACGGTGGGTCTATCATTCTGCAGCGCACCCAATGTGCTGGAGTATGTCAAAGTATTTCCAGTGGAGATGAAATCTGATTCATGAGACTGGGAAGTTAGCCTAATCTCAGCTACTGAGTCTGAAAATGACTTTCACAGAGCTTATGCTCCTAGAACATGATATAGCATCAGTATGCTGTTTGGATAGTAGAGAGTGTGTTTTATCTGCAGATGTAGATCTACAGTTGCTGTATATTATATCAGCAAATTGCTCAACTTGCTAAGGATGAGACCCATGGATTCTGCTTGTTCGTTCACTTTCTGCATTGCTACTCTGGGTAAAACAACAAGCGCTTACATGTCACTAAGTGGTAGCCATAAAAGAAATCAGCTACGCTTGTCTCTGCTGTCACTAGACGGGAGCAATCCTGAAAGCAAAAGAAGATGGTGTGAATCATCTGTAAGAAGAAAATAAAATTCCTGCCTCCTTCTGCATGGTCTCCAGGTGCCATTTGTACCCCAGCACAACCACAGTCAGTGGGAAAACTCTAGGTATTACCACCACTCTTGTTTTTATTAACACTGATCTGGAATTAGAGCCCTATGTAGTGCTATTTGTCGCAGTGCTGAGAACAGATTACAAACATCACAATGTAGCACTAGGACAGATAAACTGAGCATCATTTGAGGCAATCTCATGTTCTCTTGCTGGAACAATAAAGATTGTTTTGATCTTCAATAACTTTAACGTATAGAAACCAACATGTTAATGTTGCTTGGAAGAAATTAATGGAAATGCCAATGCACAATATATTTTCATGGGAATATACTCCTTTTTTTTCCTCTTCTGGGGAAGCTCTATTGTACGTGGTCTTGGGAAGTTATTGCAGAGCTAGCAGACAGCAGTAGAGAAAGGTGAAGTGTAAAACTGGAGTGGCTGAAGCAGTGGTGGGAAGAGCTAAATGTTAGGATCTGTTAGACAGAATTGGGCTTGGACCAGCTGGTAGAGGCAGAAAAGCATTAAGATCTGACAGGGGAGATCTAGGTTAGCTATAAGGAAGAAATTCTTTATCAAGAGTGGTAAGGCATTAGAACAGGTTGCCCAAGGAAGATGTGAATGCTCCATCCCTGTTAATGTTCAAGGCCAGGTTGGACAGGCCTTGGAGCAACCTGGTCTAGTGGAAGGTGTCCATGCCTGTGACAGGGGGTTGGAACTGGATGATCTTTGAGGCCTTTTCCAACCCAAACCGTTCTACGATCTACGTAAACAATGATGTTGCAGCTTCTCTTTGTCTGACATAACCTACTTGAAGGAAACTCCATTTTAATGGGGAAGCTTCCTGATGTTTACTGAAAATTGAGCTTATTGATTGATTGTGTTTAAATAGAACTTCAAAGCAATCTGCTATCATTGGCTCTATTGGTACTGGCCTCTTTTATAGATCAGTAAAGTTACAAGAGCAATTAATATATGCACTAACTCAGAAGCTGTAAATATTTTCAGTGCAGTCAAAGTATCTTAAATAGCACAGTATTGCTCTGCTATTATTCAAAGAAAAAGATTATGATTCATTTGGAAAGGTGTTAAAAGCATTTGTGCTTTTGAAAGCATTTGGAGTCATGGTGACTTGTTCTTTTCCCCTGGACTAAATTTTCTTCTTTCTTCACTAATGTGTGTCATTTAATCCAGTGAACTATGTCATCAAGGCAAGTAATCTTGCACATAAAGCGTGGGCTGGGTCAGTAGCGCTGCTTGCTCCTTCCTACTTTCTATTCCTGTTCTACCACTACCGTTAATGTCTCCAGGAAGGAGGTGGGATTGGGAGCTGTGCTGCGTGTCCTCGCGCAGCCTCCCACCTCAGAGTTAACCCAAATTGATTTGAAGTTACTCATAGCCTACTGAATCAGGTGAAATGAGGCACTTGCTCAATGCTTTTTGTTCCTCTCCTTTGGTCTCCACTGATTTTCAGTATCGACTATATGCTTTGGAGGTAAGAACAGACTGAAGCGTGAGGAGAGTTGGTGTCCTGGGAAGAGGACTTAGATAAGGAGATGAAGCTGCTGAGGCAGAGATGATGGGAGGAATTGGGATGGATGGCCCTGAGACTGATGGGAATAATGGAGTAACAAGAATATTTACTCTAAAAAACCTGGGAAATGCTTGACTAGGAGGGTTTTTTTCCCCATCTGGGATGTAGAAATATTTCAGTGATGTGCACCACATGTAGTTATAAAACATAGATGAATCTTTCTGTGAGAAAAATCTTTCCTTATATCAGCCTTCCAGTACCTAAAAGGGTCTAGAAGAATGCTGGAGAGGGACTTCTTATAACAGCAAGTAGTGATATAGGGCAGTGGTTCTTAAGAGCTCATTGAATCTTGAGATCAGCTAGTGGAAGATGAACATAAGCACATTAAAAAGGGATAGAAATCGGTGAAAGCAGAGGTACCTGTGTTTGACTGTGGGATTTTTGTTTAGAAGCAGTTACAATCAAATGTTCTCCTTTCAGAGTTGTCAATCTGAAGTGTTAAAAATTCACGGAGATGAGTTATACTGTTTTTTTTTTGTTGTTGTTTTTTTTTTTTGTTGTTTTTTTTTTTTTTTTTTTTAATCTGGACTCATTTTTTTAGAGGCCACGTTGGAAAGACTTTTCTGTAACAATTAGGATTAAAGATGCTACACGACAACAGTTTTCACTTCAGACCTCTGTTTCTGCAGTGGGTTAATTTAAGAAAAATAGCAAATTGTCAGGCCCCAAATGAAAATGGCAAATGGGTAATAGCAGTACTGCAAAGTTCCTTTGGATTTGAAGAGAACAATTGCTAAATAAAGCTAAACTATAGGTTTCATCAATGCTAACAGTTAGTGATGTGAAAAGATGTGAAAGGCAATGAGGCTGTCATGAAAGGATGACTTTATTGTAAAGTATGAGGCTGATTTGCATACTGTGTAGAAGTGCATCAAAGGTCCAGTAGTTTAAGTTTCAGGCTGTCTACCTTCTGTACTTCGGCAATTTTAATCTGTAGGATTTGGACAAAACAGCTAGGCGCAATTATCTCTCACTAGCAGATTCTGGATCTGCATAATCACAGCACTGACAGTTAAGTAAGCATAGGAGGTACCACGCATCAGAGAGATTCTCTGTGCAGGGAGTAGAGGAATAGCTCTCAAAGTGAGTACATCCCTATCCAGCCACATGACCTGGAGATCAGCTGAATAGAAGTTCACAGCTAATTCATAATAATGACCAACATTTGGTAAGCAGAAGGAAGCTCAACCAGCATTTATATAGAAATAATTGCTATAGACTTATCATGGTGGAAAAGCAAGTCAAAAGCTTAAACCTTGGTTCTACATAGGGTTATGATCAAATTCCTATGAGATACAGTCTTCTATGTGAAATTTTTCATTGTGATAAAGTCACCAGTAAAGCAACTGAACAGCTTTTTTAATAGCATCAGCTTTATACTAGTTTGACATGGCTATCTAATCTGTTCCAGACATTTCATATTAAATGTCTCGATAATGGAAGATGGTGTCTATATTCCTATTACTGCTATGAAGATCTAATACATAGTCAATACAGTGTACAATGAAAGAAAATTCATTATTAACCAGTACATTAGTGGAAAAAAAATAACTAGAAAGATGGAGATTGCCTTTGGCCATTTATTTTGAGCTATTAAATTCCAATGGATCATGTGGGGCATCCTTCAGTTTCTCTAGAGAAAAAATACAGAGGGGGGAGAATGCAGAATGGCTGAGAAGACTTAATAGCCTATTGTCAGTCATTCACAATTCAAATCCATTTGAGTTGTGCTAACTCACATTTAGCAGTAAGGAAAAGGTTTTGTTATGTTATCCCTGTGAGGAGGAAGGGAATGGTTCATGGTTCAGTACCAGAACACATCAGAGTCCCAAAATCTTGATCCCTGTGTTTTTCGTTAAGTAGTTGTGTGGGAGGAAGTCATTAGTACTGTCACAACATTCCCCTTACAATGTTATTATGCAAAGTTCAAAGACAAAGGAAAATACTGGCTAAATGGCTTTTTAGGAGCTTATCTGTCTTACAGAGTTACCTGGAATGACTTTTGCCCATGCACTTTCTTCAGAACAGTGTTTTCCTGTTAGTGAAATTTATGTCTTTTTTGACTGAACTTGGAGAAGCCTCAGAAGTTCCCTTGGAGCAGGATGAACATCACAAGAGAAGGTTGGGAGTGAAGTATTGGCTGTCCATGTTGGGGTTCAACTTGCAACAGCTTTCTTGTACAGTCCAAGAGCTGCCTGGGATGAAAGTAGTGTGGAAGAAATTTGCAATTGCCGCAGCAGTCCCAAGGAGGACAGAGTTTTCCATGCCTGTTCGTTGCATCTTAAAGTAGTAAGAACCTTGTCTGTCTCTATCTGCATTGGAACTAAAAATGTCTTTTCTGCTTTTGTAGGGCCTATTTAATGTCTTTCAGCTGCAGTATGCATTATTAGTGAAGTAACAGCAGGTTTAACCTCATGGTCAGGCTAGCAGGTTGCTTGTGATTTACTCTACCACTCTCAAGAAGCATCTTTGCAGGAAGAAATCTTGTGATGGAATTCCTATCTCCAAGTTCTTCTTGCACAGTTGTTCTGGCAGAGGTTCCTTTTCTGCTGTGCCTCAAAGATCTAGAGAAAACTTTTTTTTCTAGAGAAAACTAGTGTTGGCTGCATCATGCTCAGTGTCACAGGCAACAATCCAGTGATAGCCTGAAATTCAGAAATGTTTCATGCACAGCCATAACATATCCAAGTATCTTGGGAACTCCCCATCTGTGTGTGGGATAAAAGCATATCCATCATGGGATTGTATCATCCCATTTATGTTGTAAGAATTAATGCTAATAACCTACATGCACATAGCCTTGCCTTAGAACAAGGCTATATGCAGAACACAATCAGTTCTTGACAACTTTAATTAAAAAGGAGAAAAATCCCCACTTCTCACACAGAACATATTAGTTACCTTTGATGTTGAGCTTATTCGTTTTTTCCCCTGTAATTATAAAATCAGTTCCCTCAAACTAAAGCAAAAACCTGTCTCGCAGGTGAAAAAGCAGAAGCTTTAGCAACATGAGAAAATTCATTTGTTATTGCCATCTGCCTCTGGGATGGGAAAAGGAAGGGGTTGATGCTGTATGGGCTTTGCCTTTATGATTTAGTTAATCCTGCTGTGATAAAGTCCCACATCTGAAGCAGTGACTGTCGCCAGTTCCTCTGCAATGATGCACATGAAAAAGAGGGAGAACAAAAGAAATACAAAGGCAAAAGGAAAAAGAAAATGCAGGCATTTCGGTTGTAACACTGCATGCCAGCCACACAGTCAAATTAAACCCTCTCTGTTCCCATGCCCACTGCTGATTTTCTACCTTCTGCTGATTTTCATAGGAAAAATAGTCCAGTGCCTTGTGGAAAAGCCTATGCACTCAGAAAATTGGGGTTTGAATCTTTCCTCTATCATGGGCTTCCACCATGACATCTTGCTTGACACTTGGACCTTCTTACTGAGGACCCGACATAGTTGCCTTTAACTATAGAACTAAATTTCAGCAGCAGATTTGTGTCATCAGCTTATTTATTCAGTAAATAGCAAGCCTGTGTATCCATGGTTAACCAAGACACTGTGATGTGTAACTGCACAGTAGCTGCTAGGCAAGAGACGTACTGCAAGTCCCCATTCTGTGTATTTGAACACACAACTGCACATATACTGTATTTTCCTATTGTCTGCTTTTGTTTAGCATACATTATTGGAACTATTTAACATGTGCTAAGCATTTACTTAACTTCTTCCCCTCCTCCTGCACCGACCTTGGTGTCTGCAGATGGGTTCCTCTCACATATTCTAGCCATATTCTCACGTATTCTGCAGAACATTTTTTACCCTTTCTTAAATACACCATCACAGAGGAGCTATCAACCTATCTATGGACTCAGCATCGTCCAGTGTCGGGGCTGTCATGGAGATGGCTGGAAGCATCATTGTGTGACATGGGGGCAGTTTCTGGGGTCTTCTGGCCTCCCCTCTTGGTAACAAAACCTTGTAAGTGTATTAGGTTTCAGGAAACATTACTGATTCAACATCTGGGGGTAATGCTTCATACGAACCCTTGAAACAGATTGCTATTTTCTCTGTCCATTCACAGGACCTATCTGGATGTCAGGGAACCCTTATAGCTGTAAGTAGAAATTTCAAGGTAAAAAATGTTACACAATTACTTTTTTTTGTTTGTTTTTTCTTCCTAAAAATGACCATTTCTTCTGGAATGCTGTTTGGTTGCTTTTTTTGGTTTTTTTAAGATAATTTTATCAAAACCCCTTAAGCTTTTATTGAAAGCTCTCAGGCAAGCAAACATAAAAAGACCACAAAAGCATGCTTTGCTCTTTCATGAATTCTGAACTGATTTCTGAGGCTGTCACCCTTTGTTTCAGTTGGCACCCAGACTCCATACAGCAATGAAGGAGGGAGTCACCACAGGCATTAAGGATTGTTCTGGCTGTTGTGAGGGATGCTGGGCTCTCAGATTTGAAAATCAGAAGCCTTGTTCTTTAGGAAAGTGGATAGTGTTTTGGTTAAAGACAGGGCATGATGCTGTGACAATAAAGCTTAACTCTTATACCATTGCTTGAATATGGTGATTTCTATTGTTCCTGAAAACTGCCACCAATTTGGGAGGAGAGGCTTGAGAATGTTTATTTTATAAAGCTCTTTGTATGAAGCACAAGGCTCAGGTGGCCCAGATGGCATCTTATATGTATCATAACTCTTAGAAATTGTTTGACCTAGTTCAATGGCAATTTAAAGAACTCAAAGGTAGGAACACACTAAGGAAGAAGGGTTTTCCCTGATGCACTAAGTGAAAGGGTCTAATGTCATGGAGTAGCTCAGAATAGATGACTGTATTGTTCCTTCTGGTCTTATCTTGGAACCACAAATGTCTGCAGTGGGAGATCTGTGACCTTTGCTAAACTTTGTAATCCTTCCTTAGATTAAGCCTGAGAGTAGGTACACTGTCATGTTTGTTAATATTTCACTTAATTCCCCTCAAAATAGTAAGTCTGTGTCAATTGAAATGGTATTTTTAGCAGAACAGACTGCAAGATTTCTTTGTTTACAGTTGTGAAGGTTAAAAACCCAGCATTTGTTAATCCAAATACACTAAACTTTAAAAGTATAAGTGACTCTTTGGATGGTGGTCGACCATGCACTGTCTGTCAGGTTTGCGTGCTGAGCACTGAAAACACACGCTTTTCTGTAAGTCTAGGCTGGGAGATGGTACCTGCAGCAGGAGTCACTTGTGTCTAAGCTAGAAAACATCCGTGCTTTCTGAGTGCAGTGACTACTCTGGGGAAGAATGGGAGCTGGGAGGTATCCCAAAGTGCTGCTTTGCCCATGGGTTTGAGCATTGCAACAGAAAACTTCGATGCCTTATGCTTCGTAGTGGTCATATTGGCTGTGGGATCACATCTGAAGTGTTTCCAACTGAAGCCAAGAAGCTGCTGAGCACTCTGTGCCTGAAAAAGGAGGCTTCCAATATGACTGGCCTTAAAAATGATGTAGTGAGTTTCCTGAATAAAATGAAATATGAAACAAAATAGAAATGAAATAGCCATATATATATTGTTAAATTGACACTGGAAATGACTGAGGGTAAGATTCATGTCTGAGGAGTGTGATTTAAACACATCTGTTTTGTGCTGCCTCTGCTCAAGAGACTGTTCAATATATTCTTTCTGGTTACGGTAGAAACAATCTTGTTTCTTCTGCTGGAAATACTTTTCTTAATTTATATTTTAACCGTTGGTGCCAGATACTATCCCTCTGTAGGAATTGTGTGAGGAAATAAATATTTTCCATCCATACAACGGACTCAGCCAAAGCTAATTCATTTTTAACAACTGCTTTGATTTTCTTACTTCACAATTCCTTCTGTAGTAGGAGATGACATTTTTGTTTTGTGCTTTTAATGTTCTGGTATTCCAGTGATGCAGCATGTTGATTGGAGAATAGAGAGAAATCAAAAGCGAGGTGGCAATCTATAAATCTTGATTGAAAAGATATTTTTCTTTGTATTGGGCTTTGACGCTTTTATTTCAGTATAAAAAGAAACATGGTTTGTGCTTTTTGTAATTTGTGGTGACTAAGTTTCAATACTACCAATGTTAACAGAACTGTTTAAGCCATTTAACATCTCGGCACCTTTTAGTTATGTGCTTCTCTGATGTTTTGCTCACTGTGATATTTCTAGGTGTTGCTACATATTTCTTTCAGTTTCCATCACAGTGATTGGTTTTCTGAAACTGCCTGATTTGTGGGCTTTTTCTTTTTCCTCAGATTTTTGAGAGATACAGCAACAAATCATTTAGATTTGATTTCTCAAAGTGCTTGAGGGTGTCGAGTTGTGTTGGAACCAAGGAATATTATTTACTGCTCAATGATCCTTTTGGCTAAGGGATATCTGCCCCTTTTAATCCATACCTGTGCAGTAGTATGAGTTGTAATGGGTGGAAGAAGTACTGAAGCAGTGGTTCAGAATTGTTTGCTGCCTTGACCCATTCCCCCTTTTGGCTTGCTTCAGAGCCAGAGTTTTGTTTAGCCTACCACTTGGTTAGAGCATAGAAAAGAGTGACAGCAAGTGGGAGAAGGCACAGAGAGGAGAAGGCTTCTTAGTCTACTATAAAAACTTGGTTGTGTGAACAATTCTGGCTGGACAATAACTCTCCTTTTTCTAGCATACTTGACTCAACTTCAGTGTGTGCATAGAGACCCCCTGAGCAGGATGTGGGCACCTTAAAGAGTATACAGAAATTCTTTCTTGGCTAATACACACAGTAGATCTCCAAGTTTAATGAGCTAGCAGGTTAAGCATTAAGATGCTCACCACAGTGTTTCTGTTGGCAAGGTACTCATCAATCAGACCGGGAAGGACTCATATCCATTGCTCCCTGGAACAGGTTGATCCTTGATGCTGCTGAGCTAACAGCTTCTGATTGCCTGTCTTCTTAATTAGGGTCTTATACCTTTTCTGCGTCAATATTTTTAGCTCTTGAATGCTGGAACTGCTAACTAATAGATCTTTGCTGTTAAGTGCCTGTCTTTGTTTTCACTTTTCTCGCCTTGCATGATTTTAACTCTTGGCTGCTCTCACCATGTGCATGAACATGTTCACCACCAGCTCCCAACAGAAGTCTTATTAAATAAAGCAGAAGCAGGGTTTTGCAGCTGTTTGCACCAAGCTGGGTCCTGGTTCACAAACAGCCAAATCCTTCAGCCAAAATCAGTCAGAACCATCAGGAAATAAGGAATAACTGAGCACTTATAAATTATAATGTACAAGCCTCTCTTTACTGGATGTATCTCCAGGCTTATCAGGTTTTACAGTAAAGTATGTAAGAATTGGTTATAGACAGATTTATAGTCTGATACAACTATAGGTGGAGAAGACAATATCTATTCAGTGAAGTCTAATTTGCTTTATCTTTTTGTGTATGTAGACTTCTTTATGGTCCATTCTTATTATGATTAATTTGCTGATCGGCTAACAGGCTGATTTAGGGATGTATCTATAATACCCTGATCCATTTGAGTTCTGTTCATTTTTCTGTTTGAGATCAGACCTTACTGGGTTCAGGGTTAGATTCCAGTTGAAAAGGTAATGTCCAACTCTCCCCTCTCTCCCATACTGTCTTCCTGACAGCAAGCTAAAATGCTCTTTGAGTTATAGATCTGATAGCTGTGTGCATTAATCATTACTGCTTTGCTGACTTAGATTTATGTTCTGTTGTTGTATTGATTGTCTAAGATGAGATCTGATTTGTTCTCCAAAGTTACACTGTATGAAAACCAAACAGAACTTGCCTCCATATGAAGGCTTTTCTCTGAATATGTGCCTCCTTCCTCTTCCTCTGTTTTCAGTTTAACATTCGTTGGGTAGGAAGGAGCTCACAGTGCAAGGCGCCTGGTAAATTAACAGCCCATTTGCACCCTGATCTTTCTTCTTAATTTTGTTTATTTTTCTTCGGAATCTTAACTTTCCTTTAACTTCATTTCTGATTCCTGGACTCTAACATAAGCAGTACCTTACTACCTGATTCTTGACTATTCCTCTGTTTTAAGTCTGGAAAGCAACATCTAGTGCAGCATGAGTTAAAGGAAGGATTGCTACAGAGCTGTTAACAGTGGGATACTTGGTTTCCAGAGAGCAGCTTATATCTACTCCAAAGTACCAATGGCAGGTCAAGGAACATCATTTGCACAGTGGGAAACAGATGCTTCATTATCTGTAATTCCATGTCTGCATGTCAGAGTTGAACACCAAGTTTTGTGGCTTTGCATCAGTCTGGTTGGTTGTCAAAAGTAGCTTAGTACTACCATGTTGGGCTAAAATTCAAATCTTATTCATCTCTGTCCTGAGTCAACAAGGTCTTAACAGGAGTGAAGGATCCAGATTTGTAGAATGGGAAGTAGAGTTTCTACATAACGGAGATCTGAGGAGTTAATATGCATCCAGGTTGTATTACTTTTCAAAGGGAGTCAGAAGGAAGTTCATCACTGAAGCTCTAGCTGACTTTCCTGTGTCTGACTCCACATGTAGCTGAGGAAACATCAGGAGCTTCCTTCAAGGAAGCAGGAGTCTTTTCACAGCTAGAGACCTATGAAACTAATAAAGATGTGATAATTCAACCTTCAGGAGGTGCCTTGCAGCTTTTGCCAAGGTGCACAATGGTGGCTGGACTAGTACCTTCAAATGTGCAATTCCCTACATGCTTCTGCAGGCAGAATGAAGGTGTGAGTCAGGTCTTGGTGGTGCTGCCCTAAGATTTACGAACAAAGTTTATGACCTCTGTGTTGGATGTTGAGAAAATTAAAGTTATTCTCTTGTGAACTGAACAAATACAGATCAAACTAGACTTTTCCAGCATGAAAAATTCGTTTGGAAAGGGGTGAAAGAGGCTGTTATGTTGTGCACTCTGCAAAACCATCCACAGATGGGGTATTTTGATGAAGCAGCTGTCCCATCCAAATGTAGCTGAAGCAGTTGGTTGATTCCCACTGAGACCAGAGACACAGTTGGCAGGATTCTAACAAAATATTAATGTATTGTGAATTCATCTGCCAGCCAGCTATTTGAACTGTCACCATTCTCTGCTACACACTGCAGAATGGCAACGGCAGGGCCACGGGCACTGAATTTCAAGGCATTTTGTCTGAGCTGTCCTCTTGGTACTGTCTCAAATCGGAATACATGCCAGAAGCCAAGTTTGTTCAAAGTGAATGTCCAACTTCGTTACTGTCAGCCTCTTTGCAGTATTACAGGCTAGCTGTGCTTGTCCCCAAGTGGTACCTAAACCAACATTTGAGGAGCAGGTATACTCATTGGAGAGCAAGGACACCTGATGATTTTTATGTATTTATCTATTTACTTATTGTTAAATTTTAAGCAACCCTTAAATCCTCATGTCAAGCAGCATTGATTTGGAAGGGAGAAGCAGCACAGCATTAGACTTCACTGGGTTGTGCCATATGACTATTAAAAGACTGGATCACAGCAGGAACAAGGGCATGATGAAGGAATGCATCTAGGAGGGGTGGGTGGGGGGACTATGCATCTTTAAAATAGACACAGTATTTGATGCAACTCTTCATGACACCCAAATTAGAATGGTTGTGGGTGTGTGCCTGACAGGTTGTCCTTGCTGAAGATGTTACTGAACCACTGTCATCCACAAAGACTGAAAATAGGCATAAAACCTGGGGAATAACTGTATTTTTAGGCGACGAATAGAGTGTCTTAAAGACTAGGAAAAGACCAAGCTGGTTAGATGGTGTCACGTGCTGCAGGCATGCAGATTTACTGGCACTTTCAAGGGGTGATTCCTCTGTTGCAGTTTGCAGAGGTTCAAGTAGATGTGTCTGTAGTTGCAGACCACTTGTATGCTCTAATCTGTGCTGTACCCTCCAGTGTCTTGTTAAGATATTTTAACACTTAGTTTTGGTACGAACAGTTCCTACAGTTCCCAGAAATGAAACTGTAATTCATTGAACTGTGTTCTTTTTAGCTGACCTCTCTAAAGCAGCTTTGCTGTATGGAACCATGGCTTTTTGGTTTTGAGTACATAGTCATTATATTGACTGCTGCTTAAACAGTTAAAGGGGGCATGTTTTGTTGCTATTATTGTGGATATTACTTCAAGGGTAGGATGTCTAAGGTAAAGTATATGTGGACAGAAAAGCAGAGGATTTGTGATAGTTGAGAAGTTGAATTTTTTTCTAGAATAATTGCTTGCCTTCTCTGAAATTGAGACTTATGCATGTGTATTAGAATTTAAGTATCCTATACATTATTGTATGTCCCTTTGTTGAGATATATACTCAGGTGACTGTAGTACCAAGGCTAACATACCTTCAATAGTTACTAGTGCCAATATAGCTAACCTCTTCTTTAATTACTTTTTGAATATAACTAAGCAATAGCAGAATATAAACTTAGTGGTGAATTTATCATAGAAGAAACTTTCACTTCCATGAAGAGCAAGAGCAGTGCTGGGAAGAATTAAAATCATATAAGCCCTTTGAGATGATGTGAGAGTACTAGTCTGCATTCTGCCTACTATACCTCAGTTTCTGAAACAGCACTAGAAAGTGTCTTAATTTCCTGTCGCTTAATACATTGAGCATCACTAAGTACTTTCTAATTAATTATCTTTATCTTAACTTTACTGTTTCACCAACAGTCATTGAAGTGTCAAATCAATGTTGGTATAATATGAAATAAAACCAAACAGAAACATAACATGAAAAGTCAGGGTGTGCGGCTTATGAGATATAAGGAACAGTATAGGAAAAATACAAGCCTGTTTTTTTCAATTTGAAAAGGCCCTAGAATATGTTTCTATGAGTTTGCTGATAATGCAGGTGAGACACCTCTGAAGGATAAAATACTGTGAGTTTCAGGGTGTTTGTTTAGAAATGTGAACATGTATTTAATTAAAAAAAAATGAGCCTCCTTTGACACAAAGTTATCAAGTCTGCTGTGTGTCTGGATTTGATTTTTAATCAAATCAGATTCAGATTAAAATATAACAATGCTTATGAATGTGTGTGGAATATGATTCAGGAAAGAACTATGAAGAAAGAGAAACAGGCTCTGCTCTGTTTGAGAAGGTTATGGGAAGGAGGTGATAAAAGGTGATGCAGGCAATAAAAGTCATGAAAGAGCTTGGGTGACAAATATTGAGCTTTAGGCAGGAGAGATGTTTCATTTCCTAAACAATCAGTCCAAACATAATAGAACGAAGACCTTGCAAGGAACTAAAAGCTGCTGCGATGATGGAGAAAAGCTGGTCAAAGGCTTGAGGTGCAAGATCCATGTTGCAAGATACTGCAAGAAAAGAAGAAATAAAAGAATTTATGCCTCATGGAAAGGAACAGAGAGGATGTTGCACTTTGGCTGTGGGAGAAAAAGGGTAGTCAGTTAACAGATATCTTTAAGGGAGGAAAAAGCCATTAAGGTACCAATGTTAGTTTCATGCGTTGAACTGTCTTTCGTCCTAATCAACTGCTGTATCCAGCAGATAGATGAGAGAATGTTGGAGAAAACAGTTGAGAGATCTGATTATTTTAATTAAATTTTATATATATGCTATCTTGTTGGAAAATCCTACTGAAAATTGTACTGGAGTTCTCTGCTCTTGATGCACAAAGTTGGGAATGGATTGGCTAGATATGAAGGATAAGTGAACCTCTTGTTGACTGCTGGAAGGCCTGCATGGCGATGTGAACAAAAAATTGGGCAGAGGCCAGTGGAGCTTTTGGGAATTGCCAGGTCTGGGAGACAAACAAATGCTGTTTGTCATCAAAGGAAAGCCCATGTTTGGAAAAGGGGTGAACTGAGGGCAGGTCCTGGGAGGACATGACCCGTGGTGACACCTTAAGAAGACAGGGGAACTGCATGATCCCTCATTCAGTTGTTCAATGTTGTAACAGCAGAAGAAATGGAAGAATAGTTTGTTACAACAGGTGAATAAGATCACATCCAGCAGCTAATGGATCCACTGTAAACACATCAAGATAGTTTTCAATGGAAATAGAAGAAACTACAGTGCTGCTGCACTGCTAAATAAAACAGGCTAGGCATTGGTCTCCAACCTAGAGGTCAAATAGTGAGGGGTCGCTTGTATCCACACAACTAAACTTTTTACGTTCCTTCATCCCAAATTTCCTCAGGGAGTTGTCCCTGGCAATTGCCTGAAAGGCTACTAATTGACATTTTAATTACACCAGGAGTGTGTGCTAACAACTACAACCCCTGAATAACTGTAGCTAAGGTTTCAGTCCATGTCATGGCTCTGGCTTTATGTACTAACGCATCTCAACCCAATGAAACACAGTATTAAGGCCATCAAATCTTTAAAACAGACTGTGCCAGCAAAGTTTGAATGCATGGGGAAAGAGTCATGGTTTTACATATGGGGAGTGAAAAGTATATTCTCGCTGTACTTGGGAGACAGGCATGAATATGACAGGCATTGAAAAAGGAGAAGAGAACTCTGCTGAAAATGAGCCCCTCAAAAAGCCTGAAGTGATGGGGTCAAGAGAGCAAGCCAAAGTGATAGAGATCAAGAGCAGGGGAGACAGCTCTGAGTCAGCAGCACTGAAAGGAAATCAAGTGAATTTCTCTCTAATGGCTTGGTGTCCTCTTATATAATTTCTCTGCAGTGCTATCAGCAGCAGTATTTGCCGTAGCAGATGTGGATTTAATTAATGTGCAGCTTATTTCTTTCTCTGGGTCACTCTGAACCTCTGATGGAGGTTCATGGTGAATTTCTTGCGTGTTCAAGTGAGCACTAAGAGGTGACAGTTGGGTCGCTCCTTGAGTTTGTGGTGTGAAGAAAGCAGAGATTGCTGTCACCTACATCTCTAGGCTGAAGTTGAGGTCAAGGGTATGAGTGAGACATGGTGGTTTTCCCTAAAATTGCAGCTCTGGACACTGGCCAGTACAGTCTTTAGGGGATTTTCACAGCAGCTCATTAAGGCTCCAGACTGGCACGTTTGGTACCACTGTGTAAGTCACTACAAAATTTGTTTTCCACCCAGTAATGCTTTTCTGAACTCACTGAAGTCCATTTTCTCAGGAGGTATTTCCCTAGAGAGTGCTGTGAGATAGTAAAAAGATCTTACAGGAATGGATTGAAGGAATGGTGTTCATAGCAAAGATCTACTTTTCCTGTACACCTCCCCTTTTCCTCTTGCAGATATTTTGACAAAGCTGCTACAATTGGCACCTATAAATTTGATTTTTAAAAAATAATATTGAAAAGTAAAGGCCCTGGGGTGAAATACTGAGATTTGGCTCTGGCAATACTTTATTTGTGGGAGTGAGAGGTAGATTTTCAGAAAGATATGAAGGTTCTTATTTTGATGGATAGATGTATGTCTGCTGAAAGGAATTGTGAAGCACTTTAATGGAAAAATTCACTTCCATAGCAGGAATTGCAGTGTACAGTGAAACCGGAAAAAACATTTCTTTCTGAAAGCCACCCATACAAAGTCAATGTCTGATATCCATATCAAGGGAGATCTGTGGGCAAAATTTCATATCAGAAAGGCTGAAGTAGAGCTAGCTGGGCTTTCTCAGAAGTAGGGGAACATTTCAAATGTGTTTTTTGGCTGATGTATGTTTGTTGGAGGGTGATTTCAGTTCTTGCATGTAGCTGAATGGAAGATGATAGCAGCACTGAAGAATGGCTAAATAGATGGCTGAGAATAAATTGGTTGGGTGATAGCTATAGTTAGAAATGTTGGTAAAGAGTGGACAATTCAGGATGAAGGCTTAAATGAGTCTGACACAGTCTTAGCAAAGATTCCTCTAATTCTTCTGCTTGTTACTATCTTAATTTCTAGCATTATTTTGCAGCTCACATCCCCTGTTAAACCTAATCCTTCTTTCTAATGTTTCCATAATGACAACAGACTTTATACAGGACCTGCCTGCTGGCCCAGATCTATTTGTTCATAGAATCATAGAATCATAGAATGGTCAGTGTTGGAAAGAACATTAAGATCATCCAGTTCCAACCCCCCTGACGTGGGCAGGGACGCCTCACACTAAATCATGCCACCCAAGGCTCTCTCCAACCTGGCCTTGAACACCGCCAGCAATGGAGCATTCACAGCTTCCCTGGGTAACCCATGCCAGTGCGTCACCACCCTTACAGTAAAGAATTTCTTCCTCATATCTAATCTAAACTTCCCCTGTTTATGTTTGAACCCGTTACCCCTCGTCCTATCACTACAGTCCCTCATGAAAAGTCCCTCCCCAGCATCCCTATAGGCCCTCTTCAGATACTGGAAGCTGCTCTGAGGTCTTCACACAGCCTTCTCTTCTCTAAGCTGAATAGACCCAACTTTCTCAGCCTATCTTCATACAGGAGGTGCTCCAGTCCCCTGATCATCCTCGTGGCCCTCCTCTGGACTTGTTCCAACAGTTCCATGTCTTTTTTTTTATGTTGAGGACACCAGAACTGCGCACAGTACTCCAAGTGAGGTCTCAGGAGAGCAGAGTAGAGGGGTAGGATCACCTCCTTCCACCTGCTGGTCACGCTCCCTTGGATGCAGCCCAGGATATGGTTGGCTTTCTGGGGTTTGACATGGTTGAAAGGATGATTTGCAAAGTCCATCTCCAAGCTCTAATGTGAGGCTCCAAAGAGTGACTGATTACCTCTTCTGACCAGCAATTTCATAAGGCACGCTCTGCTGTAGGTTGTAGGCATAATTAGTTGGACTGAATTTGACTTGGCTAATTTAAAGTAGGAGAGGACAATAAAGACTTTTGGCTCTAGGTATGGAGTCATTAGCTTTTTAATCTCCAAGGCAATGCAGGGCTGTCTCTGATAACAAATTCCTTGCTCCCCTCTGTCTTTCTGTTCAGAAATATCTCATTTGCTAAGTGGCTGCTCCCCTTCTGAAACTCAGCCAGGTAATAACAGAAAGAGATTATATGAAAGTGTTCACATTAAGAGTAAGTACTTGGAGCAAACATCACCACCAAAGAGCCTGTTCAAATTCAACTTTAGGGGTTTGATTTCTAATGGTGCATGTATTTGTTCCCCCATCCAGAAACTGGGCATGAATCAACATAAATGAAATCCTAAATTTCAGGACAAAGAATGCTGCCTCATAGCTAGGAATGAGGAATGTCTACTGCCTCATAGCTAGGAATGAATTGTAATCATTTGTAAAGGCATTAGGGACATGGATTAGTGTTGGACTTGGGAGTGCTAGGGTGGACTCTGATCTTAAAGGTCTTTTCCAGCCTAAATGATTCTTTTTCTATGATTCTAAGAGTGATAGTTACAATAGGGCTGTTAATTTTTATTATTTTACTAAGGAAACTCCTCTCAAGGGTTGAAAAAAACCTTTAGAGATATGAATTAGTATTATAATCTGACCAAGGATTTAAGTAATGCAAGGTCTGTAGGAAAAGGTAGTGTGTATTAATAGACTTACCAAGATGGAACCTTCTAGGCACAGAAATCCTTTTTAAAAGTGACTAAACATACACTTGGGCCAACAAGCTTCCTGCTTAGCTGCAAGGATAAAAATGCACAGATGGAGTTGAACGGGATAACACACTCAACACAAAGTTGAGGCTATTCATGACTAAGTTAGGGCTGTTAGGGCATCAAGGGGTCCATGCTTACCTATCAATTATAATAACATTTATAACACTTGTCTCATTTTGTATTTAACTTTGAACTCCTAGTGTGATGAGGATGGTGGAGAACTGTGCATCCTGCCCTCCTGCACTTGCTCTTCACACCCCCAGTGCTCCCACTTTATCTCATGACTGTGTAGTTTATAGCAGTCTGAAAGCTCCAACAGTGAAGTGTTTGAGAGGATAATTAGGGACAGAGGAAACAGGAAGCTGTGCTATGTTTAGGCAACTCAGCTGCCTCTCCCATACAGGCATTGTGTTAAGACTCTACTAGTAACACTGAAGGAGCTCATACTCTCTCATGGTCTTTACTTGCCTTCAGACTGGGCTTTGTTTAGAAATAGGCTATCTGGACAGGGTCCTGTAGCACCCTACCCTTCCCATGATCACTCTATTCCATGAGAAAAGAAACCCTCCTTCCTATCATCTTATGTCTCTATCAGTCTGTCCTATCTCCTGAAAGTCATTCACCTTTTGCTGAGTGATGTTTTTCATTCAGAGCAGTGAGTTCTTTCTGTAAGGTCTGAGTATTAAAGGCCTGCTGTCAAAAGCCTTAAGTTCTTAGGCTTCTTTGAGTTTTGTCTCGTCCATCTGACACATTTTTCCTTCTGGAATATTTGTTCAAATAATGAATGTTTTTTCCCATTCCTTTTTAGCCTACAACTGTGTATGTTCTTGCAGTTTATTTGCTTTTCCCCAGCTGTTCTGACTTTCCTAGTCTGGTTTTCTTCTGCTTAGGGACACCACAGAGTAAGTTCCTAGGGCTGATACGGTCATTAAGTTATGTGTAGTTTAACTTAATGATCTCCCTGGACCTCTTAATCCTTTAGTTTTAAAAAGTAAGTTTTACCATCTCTTTGCTCCATCCAAGCACTTGTTGAAGGCCAAGGTTTAAATCCCATTAGCTTTATGTTAATTTATATTTAGATTTCTTTTCATGCTAAGTAGGAAGTAGCCAAAATCAGACACAAATCATATTACTTTCATGGCTCTTTCTCTCTGAACTGGCTTTTACATAGACCTGCTCCAGCTTCATGGCCCTGGTGAAGCTCTCCAAGCCCCTGTCTCCCTATACTTGTTTGTATGCGGGACTTGTTTAAATTTTCCAGTTACTTATGTAGTAAAAGCCACCTGGTAGAAGGTTGCAGTCCAACTTAGTCTTAGTTAAGGCAAAATCTCCCTTTCTCTAGCTGTTACCTCATAGATTACTGCTGCTACATATGTTATTGAGCTGTGATCTTCAGTCCTCATTGTCTTCAGTGATAGAACAGTTCCAGTTAGAAGAAATCAACAAGGATCAGCATTATCAACTGCCTGACTACTTCAGGGCATAGATTAACCTAACTCTATTCAGCAGGGAAAAAGTAATTTGCATCATATCCATCACACTCTTTAATGCTCTGAGCCTGTTACTCAGAGGTGGTCCTTCCTGTGCAAATGGGCCTATATCAAGTACCCTTTTGTACAATAGTTTTGGCTGTGGATCTCTGCTGAGAGATGTTAAGATTTCTGAGATTTTGGAATTAAAACCAAAAGTTTCTGTAATTTTCATAAGCTTCTAGTGGAAAATCAACAGTTACTGCCTATTTTAGGTAAATTACAAGCCCAAGACTTTCCTATGCTGTTTTCTACAATGTATTCTTCATGTGAATTTAATACTCATTCCCTTTGTTGTGGCCTAACCCTTGCAAGCAGCTAAGCACCACACATCTGTTTGGCCACTTCCACCCTCCCAGTGAGATAAGGGAAGAGAAAGGAAGAGTAAAAGCAAGAGAACTTGTGGGTTGGGGTAAAAACTAAAAAGAATAATTAATTAAAAAAATTAAATAGCAATGGGTAAGTGGAAGATGACAACGAAAACAATTGACTCATCATCTCCCATTGACTGATCGATGCCTATACACTTCTTGAGAAAAAATAGCTAACTAACATAACCATCCCCCTCTCTTCCCTTCTTGTTAAGTATGACACTTTATGGCATGTAATATCTCCTTGGTTAGTTAGGGTCATCTGCCTGGCTTTATCCCCCCAAATTATTATAGGGGATGAGGGTGTTAGCTCAAAAAGCAGACAAGGCCTTGACACTGTGCATACACTGCTCAGCAATAGGTAAAATATTAATGTGTTATCAGTATTGGTTATAAATTACACAGCACCAAACTGCTGAGAAAGTAAACTGCCAGCCAAGCCCAGTACATTATTAAAGAATTTATCATCTTTCATAATGGAGGGACTGATACATAATTTCCCCAGTAGCACAGTTTCCAGTCAGAACTAGTATGTTCTTGTCTAACCATCACTGTTATGTAAGCCAAAGGACTTCCAAGCCTTGGTCAATAATTTCTGCTACTTTAGGAAAAGATATCCATCAATTGATAGAATTTTTGCATTCAATGACAAATATACCTAAGTTTATTGTTTCAATAATTAATCACCTTTTTCTGACACAGAAAACATAGCGTATGTGTGGTCTAACTTTTTCTAATTTATAATCCTAACTGTCCAGATCCTGCCTTTAATTCTGCTCCTGCAGAAACCTCATCCTGTAAGACAGCTTTGCTTGACTGTGAAATGAAGAGAAATGTGAACAGCAGCTGGTGGAAGATATTAGGATTTGTATTTTCTTGGGCAAGCAAAGTTTTATTTTGGAGCTATTACAGACTGTTTCACAGGGTGCAATTTTGGCTTGCAAGAGTATGTGCTCTGGCATTGACCCAACAATGCACTGTACAATCTGCTTACCTTTGACAATGCAAAGATTGTTTACCATCTCTCTGGCAGAAGTCCTAGAGGATCAGAGTCCTTTTATTCCAAAGGGGTTCTCACACTACCATTTGACTAAAGAGAAAGTTCAGAGAAGGTTATTCATACATCTTCAGTGTTCAACCCTGTTTTGGGAAGGGCTCGTTCAAACCCAATATTTTTCAGTAGATGCTGAATGGCATTTAATAGTTTGGTTTTTTCATTCCATGTGTTGGAATATCAACCATTCACTAGACACATAACCAAACTGTGCAAGATCAAAGGTTTTGCTGGCTCTGGGTTTGAAGTAGATATCCAAGGAGAAGTACTAAAGGGTGAGTAGAATTGTGATGTGTTTTCCTGAGGTATCTCTCTCAGCCTTGTACTATTTTCACCTTAAGAGACTTCCTGAGTCACAACTGATCGCTATGCTTCCTCAGTCCATTTTGCTGAACTTGCCTCATCTCACTTTGACACCATACAGACTTGTGTGCTCCAAATTACTCATCTTGTCTCTGTGGTGCCTAATGCTCCTGTTCAGTCCTGATTCAACACCCTCCCACTGAATAAATGCACAAGCCAAAATCCCCAACCCTACTTCCCCCAAAACCACAAACTAAAACTATATACCTCAAACCCACAATTCTTTGCACAAAGCAAAGGAACATTCTTCCTAACTGAAGCCTAGAAAAGCCTGGATTGTAATGACCCAGGAGGGTTTTTTCATGGAAAGAGAAATACTTAAAGTTGTAGGTTTTAAATCAACACTTTAGCACCTTTCAGGAGCTGTGTACTTAAAAGATAGAAAGCAATACATTACAAAATACAAAATACCTATTGATGCTATGCCCCCTGCCTCATTTCTTGGAATCAAAGGCCAGATGATGGCCAAGCTGATGGGGACAAAGAGAGCAGTTCACTTAGCTCTCTCCATTGGGTTACTTTTGAAAATAGCAAGGCGTAAGAAGAAACACATCTTTTTCATTTCAGAGAGAGCGCAGAAGATGCTCCAGCACCACTCAGATGCATGCTAGAGTTGGCAGGGCTTTGACTTTTCCTTTCCCATAGTGTCCTACATGGCCAAAGATCCCAAGGAAGACAGGATTAAAAATTCTTCATTAATAATGAATGTGGCACTGGCGGATAACTTGTTCTTTATTTCTGGGATCAGAGAGGAAATTGTACCTTTCTGTCAAGTTTTACTAATTTGGCAGTTCCTGAGCACAGTTACATGTCTGTGCTAGCTTCCCACATGCATTTAACTGTGGATGTACAAATTATTCTGACACATAGATCATTAAGGAAAACAAAAAGGAAACACAAACCAAACCAGCAAGTATCGTTGAGTGAGAAGGGCATGTTGCTAAGATCTGATCTGGTCCATTGCTTTTCTTGGCTGAGGAACCTGATTCCAGTGGAAGAGATTATTATCTAGGGGAGACCTCCAGGAAAAAAATCAAGTAGTCAGATGGGTTGAAACAAAACAAGAATCTTTAAGGTTCTTCTACATTTCATTTTAAAGGCTTTGGGATATTATGGCAATTCTCAGGCTTTCTCAAATAGTTTCACTCAGATTTAAATAGCTGCTTTGCTTTTGCTCTCTTGAGAGCTCTGCTGTTGCCTCTGCTACCTTTACAAGTATGAAGCTTTCTGAGTGAGGTCTTTTTTTTTTTTGTTCAGGATGGCTGCAAAAGGTGATATGCTCAAGAGACCAGTGAAAGCAAACTTAAACTTTAGCACACCATTTTACCGCTGTTCCTTATTGGGCTGCTCAGTCCCCTGAATCAGAGGACCACAAGTGTGGGAACAATGACTTTCTGTTTGCAAACATTTGCAAATTTGAAATTGCACGTCCATGGGGCCTGATGGCATTAATCTCAGAATTCTAAAGGAATTAGCAAGTGTTACAGCAGGACCCCTCTTGATCATCTACCAAAAGTTTTAGGAGTTTAAGGAGGTCCGTGGTGATAGGAAGCTAGCCAATGTTATTCCAATCTACAAGTAGGATGTGAGGAAAGACCTAGAGAACTACAGCCCTGTTAGTCTAACTTCAGATCCTGGAAAAATTGTGGCGAAGATTACTGGGTACTATGAAAGGCAATTAAAGAATAATAATACAGTCATCAGGCACAGTCAATGTGGGTTCACAAAAGGGAAGTCCTGTCATATCTTTTTATGATAGGGTCACCTACCTTATGGATGTTACTAAGGCTTTTGATACTGTCCTTCACAGCATCCTTCTGGAAAGTTGTCTGACTGTGGCATGAGTGGATTCTTGCTGGATGTGCTGGGCTGTAAGGCAGAGCTCAAAGGGTTGTATCAAATGAGACTACATCTGGCTGGCAGCTGGACATCAGTTTCTTCAATTCTAGGGCCAGTTGTATTCGATGTATTTGCTCTTAACAACATAATTTAACTTTTGTTCAGCCCTGGTTGGCCAGTTGGACTAGATGATTGTTGTAGATCCCTTCCGACTTAAATATTCTATCTGTTCTAACTTAAAAATGTTATCTATCTGATGCATTTGGGGTTTGCTGGAGACCTGCAAAGAAATGTGCTTGTTTGAGGAATGATAAACACACATGAAACAGCAGTAAAACTCTCAAAATCTTCCTACTCCTGAACTTCCTTCTCTCTGCAGTTACATCTAGAGAAAGAAGGCACATTGAGAGTTAAGTGGTTGAGATTGGTGATATGTCTTCTGTAGAGGAAGCTAGTGAGTCATGTGTTATCTTCTGACCTCAGAGGTGTCTATGATCTTAAGCAAAGCAATGTGTCAACTGTGCTTATCCACCTAGGTGTCAAATCCAGTAATAAATTTGAATTACTTTTTCCTATCTGCTTAGCTCATTGAGGACAGAATTGTTAGCAATGGCATAGCTGTTTGCAAGAAGCATTTGGTGGAGGTGTTGCTAGATTCTTTATAGTTTACAAACTACTGGTATATGAAGTATAGCTCTATATTCAACGTACCTTCAGGAACAGGCTCAGAAATAATTTATTAGCCTTGATAGTAAGCCAAAGGTTCAGAGGATAAAATAAATGAGAGGTGATGAGACCAGCATGTATCTCAAGGTTATGCTACAGCCTCGGGACTGGGTTTCTTGGAAATTTGGCTCTTGAACATTTTTAAGTGCAATACACTTCCAGTAAGACCAATATTTTGGGATTTGCCTTAGCTCCTTGAAAGCACAATGAAGACCCTCTATGCAAAAAAGCTGTAGTTTTATCTTCCAAAATAATGAATGTGGTTTCTTGCCTTTTCTGGCAAAGGCATCAAAGGCAAACTTCTTCTGCGTCTGTATTTACAAAAGAATTGTATGAAGCTGTGATTCCTGAACTGAGCCCTTTCTGCATTTTTCTTCTCCTTGGTTTTCCAGAAGATAGCAAATGCTTTCTTACTTTGCCAAGCCTACACTGCACAGCTTAGCTCAAGAACTAATTTGCCTATCAGTCACTCAGCCAGCTCTGTATTTGTATTTTCAATGGAGACTTGATTACATAGACTCAGTGTGGGGTAGATGGTGTCTGGCTCTCAGTGGTGTACTTGGAAGGATTCTGTATATGAAAGTATATTTCGTGGGTGAAGAAGAGAAAATGCATGATTTAATTCCATCCTTGTTTGATTCAATGTTTGAGTAAAATGGTAGGAAGTGTTGACTGCAGATAACACAAGCTTTGCTATTCTGGAAAATGCCATGGGGAGAATATCCGTTTTATTTGTCCTACTCTGCTCCCTTAGCCATCTAAGGACTATTCTACAACAATAACTATGTTTTTATATCAAAAAAGGCCAGTTATGTTCATTTCCCAGTGATCAGTGCTCAAAATAGCTTTTGTGGAGAAAGTGTGGAATTAGGATACCGCATCTGGAGTTTACTGCCTCACCAGAAACAACAGATCTGATTAGCTTTCACCAGTGACACAGAAATCTGACCTCCTGATGAATGCCTGCAAGTGTTTAGACTGAACCAGTGTGCATGAAAATGGGGTTTTGGTTGTACCTGGTACTAAAACCAGAACCCTCTACTTTCAACATCATTCATTATATTTGTGGATTCAGTCAGTCTGATTTGTTCCCATCTTTTGTTTTCCAAATGGCTACAAGAGAATTTGCCAAAGAGTCAACCTCACTCCAAATGAGTCTATTTATGAAAAAATTCAGATGTTCTGATATGTCCTGTGAAACAGAAATCTTCTTTGCAGGGGAAGACTTCACAGGTAATCGGCAAAGCATGAAGTATGAAAATAGCTATTTAACACAAGCCTCCCCAAAGGGCAGACAGCAGAATTTTGCACCTCTTTGTATCGTATCATATCATATCTGTAAAATATCAAGTTTTACTTCTAGTATCTGAATGTCAGTAAGTCCTCTGCTTTTTCTAACAAGCCATGCAATGCTTGTGAAGTGTGTCATGGCAAAGAAAGTATTTGAAGGAGACTAATAAGGTAGTACAGTGCACGTTTCCGGAAGATTGCTTGAAGACGGAACACCAGGGCCAAATGAGAAAACAACATTTGAAAACTTTAGTGAGCTGTGATTCTCACTAGTGCTGAATGAAAGATGAAGTGAAGAAAGTACTCAGAGATGAAAGGCTAATGTTCAAACTGCTTTTGGCAATTTAAGATGGGTAAAGGCTTATTGAAACATAAAATAACCCTGTGGCAGGCTAGGAAATTGGCCTGTGAAGCATCATGCCAAGTTGACAATGAGCATGGCAAGACTGCATTCATTAAGGCCAGGGAAAAGGCTGTTGCTAGTCAGAGTGAGGTAAGGAGAGCCAAGGTATGAGTTTTAGCTATGTGCAGAGGTAGAAAATTTTATGTGGAATGAACCTGCCAACTTTCAGGCTAAATGTAAGAACCTAGGTGTTTTCATTTAAGTACTTGCAAGATTTAACCTTGTGTTGCAGAGTATTGATTAAATCTATAGTGATCAAGAAAGGGAAGGAAGGTCAACATTTTAGGAGAAGCTTGACCATAATGCAACAGGAGCTCTAGTGCTGTTGATCCTGTGTTGTCATGCTATTAAATTAATGCACAATAGTGCATACAGAAAACCAGTTTTTTAATGTATTTTATTTTACTTATTTTTACCCAAAGTAACATCAAAAGAGAGGCTGAAAACAGAAGTTTTCATGAAATGTTGTCAAATATAGTGTCTGCAATTAAAAATAGTAAAAACCAAGCTCCTTAATTCCCATGTAATTAAAATAAACACAGCTGTTTACAGTAGCTATTTTTTCCTACCTGTTCAAATCAACAGTTAATACATTTGTGAGTAACATGTGTCGTGGTTTAAGACCAGCTGACAACCCAGAACCGTGCAGCCACTCGCTTGCTCACTCCCCCTTCTTCCCCCTGATCCTGGAAGGATGGGGAGGAGAATTGAAAGAATGTAACTCCCATGGGTCGAGATAAGAACAGTCCAGTAAATAAGATAAAACACAAACCACTGCTGCTACCACCAATGATAATAATGATGAAGGGGAATAACAAGGGAAGAGAAAAAAAACCACTCACCACCTGCTGACTGATACCCAGCCTGACCCGAGCAGTGATCTAACCCTTCCAGGTAACTGCCCCCAGTTTATATACTGGACGTGACATGCTATGGTATAGAATACCTCTTAGTTTAGTTTGTGTCAGGTGTCCTGTTTCTGCTTCCTTCTGGCTTCCCCTCCTCCCTGGCAGAGCATGAGGCTCAGAAAGTCCTTGGTCAGAGTAAACATTACT
>JARCZZ010046744.1:0-14951 GCA_030323915.1 Brotogeris chrysoptera
CACTGGTGTTATCAGCGCTGTTCCCAGGCCCAAAATCAAAACCACAATGCTGCACCAGCTACCAAGAAGGAGAAAAAATGACTGCTGCTGCTGAACCCATGACATGGGCCCATACATTTTTTTGTTGAACAGACAAGAAAGGAAGAAAGGATCTACCTGTGAGGACCCACCTCTGCAGCACTAACCTACATGCTTTTGTTTGTCTCATTTCTTGCTTGTGATTTAGTGTATACATGACGTATATCTCAGTTTCCGAAAACTAAAAACTGCTTCTCTTCTTCTCTTTTTTCATCTCAGTCAATCCATTTCTACCTTTCTTTTGCTTGAACTGCTTCAATCTGTCAAGCCAATGAACCCCAAGTTGGACAACAAAAGACAAGTTGAAATAGATACTTAGAGCTTAATAAGGCATAAAGAACAGAGTTTAAAGTTGTAATATGAAGCCAAGCAAGCAAATCAAGGATTTTGTACAGGGCAGGAAAGGGAATTATCTCCCAAACCCTAGGAGTAAGTAATATCAAGAACTAGAGAACATAAGCTATATGAACTCCAGAAAATCCCATGGGTAACAAGCACTGCTCCCCCCCTGCACCATTTTGCAAACCAGCTGGTGTAATCAGAATGGGAAATAAATGTCTTATTCCTGTGAACAGCTCTGACTTACTGCCTACATGTCAAAACCAAATCCCCTCACTAATTGCATTAGTTTTTTGTCTGCCACCACACATTGACAAATGGTATAGCATTTTGTTGTCATACCATATGCACAAAAAGGGAAAGAGGCTGCTGTTTCAGCAAACTGGATACTTTCTTTTAAAAACAGTTATTTGATGCAATATCACATGGCTGATTAGTGCATTAATCCCTGCAAAGGTAGTATAATTTGAGGGTGTCTGAATCATCATTATTTTTATTTACAAACTCTTAAAATATTTACCTATTCCAAAAAGCTCTGATAAAACTTTTTCTATTTTCAAAACTTTACCATGGGTTTTCCTTTTCTCTTCTCCATTCTAATTAGTTTTGAGTTCTCAGTAATATGGCTGTGGTTGAAAAGTATAGATTGTTTCGCTCTGTAAGAATAGAATCTGTGTTAATAAAAAAATGTGTACCTCCTTGTGAACCTCTCTGAGACTTCTATGAAATGTGGTACTTGGGGATAATAAATAATGTGAGTCTTCAGTTTCTTGCAAATTGCTTGGTCTTGAAATCTGTTTAGTTAAATTTCACAAGTATATTGCAGGAAGTCAAATGGTTTTAGTCCATAAAGTTTACAAAACCCACTGCCTGTGGGTTCTCTAATCATGTTTGTGCTTCAGGAAAGTGATTTATCTCTTGGCGTTTAACTGATCAGAGTATTACCTTTTATGATTTCCTCCCTTGATACTTTGTGTACATATTGTTTTCAAACTTCTAATAGGAATTTCATGAATTTTACAAGTGTGCATATTCATCTATTTGCAAATTATACGTCTGCATCATCTTTCAGATCCTGTCTGCACACAGAAGAAACTGCACACATTTCTGGGGGACTGTTTAATATTTATACTATAACTGTATGCAAACTTACTTTCTTGAAATCTGTTGCACTTCATGAAAACACAACCAAAATCAAGGGTGTGTGTGAAAGTTTCATTTTCACTAAACAGTTTTTAAGTGCTCTCACATTGGTGTGAGATAGCCTGCCATTTCCTTCCCAAAAACTAAGGTCAAACAAAACAAAAAAAACACCACCAAAGTTTAATGTTTAAGTGATAGATGTGGGGAAAAAAATGTATACAGATCCAACATCTATGTTGTCTTTCTCTTATTTTTACTCTCTCACATGTCTTGATTGGGAGACACATATCTTCAGAGATCACCTGATAATGCAGACTGACAGGGACAACAGCAGGAAGGACTGTAAGACCTCCTTTCATATGGCCTTGAATAGCTGGATGAACAATTCACTATAGTTCTTCCAGCATAGGACCTTGAGGGAAAATGTCCAGCATCATATCTTGAAGCATATCTCAAAGCATTATTTGAAGTCTTCCTTGGATGTCACCTCTCTCCAAAAAGATTTTCATTATACTAATTGTCTTCCCAGTAGAATGTATGCTATTAGATGTACTGCGGTATATGAATATGTTATACACATACTCTTCCATATGCTTCCAAGGCTACTGTTTGGAATACCAAGGAATCTTATGCAAATGCTCAGGGATTTTTAGATTAAAAGGTGTTGGAATGAAGAGATGATCCAATACCTTTGCTCTGGAACTTGAGTAAGATCTCCAGACTCTTTACTGGATCTTTAAACACAGGAGCATACCAGCGCGTAATTAATACTTGGGCTTTTCTCTCCTTATTTTTACTTTTTCTGGTTTTGTTTGACCACTTCCAATTTCTTTAAATGTAGTTTTGCATTACAGAACATCAGGCACACATGCTGAGAAAAATGCTTTTACTTACTAACATTTGTATTTGCTACGGTAATTTCCCCGTTTAACAGCTAAACCTGTGCAATAGGTATTCAGCACCAACACCCCCTCACCCACAGTACCTACCCTCAGCTTTTCCCACTGAATTACAAAACACAGACTGAAAACCTTTGTGTTTCACGAGGAATTCATTTGCATACAGTATCTTCTGAATGTATATTTTTGCAGCATAGCTGTACATATGCAGGGATGAATAATTTAATCTCACAGTCCTGTAGCAATTTCTGAGACGTAGCTACAACCTTGATTTAATAAAACTACTAGTGATCCTATCACCAGAATGACAACACACAAGTTATAAACTGTTCAAAAGAGAAACCATTTCATTTCAGTGAATGGCACCTGCCTAGATAGCTATTTAATAAGGAGATAACTGCAATGAATAAGTATACTTGAACAAACTGAGATAGGTTAGTGAATTGAAACTTTTGCTGGCTGGAAGCAAGTTCACTGAATATTTATCGAATATACTAACATTGCAGGTCTGGAATATTTGTTAGACTCATGATTACTGTCAAGGCTCATTAAAACCACAAAATCTAGGTTTCTCTGCATGGAATCACTGTAAAAGTTATTTTTTTTTTTTTTTTAAAGGATGTCTAACAACTTTTTTAATATCCCTAGGACTAACCTGTGTCTTTTGGAATAACAAGGTCATACTAGCAAATATGAAACAGTAAAATTTTGTGGCTTTCCTGGTTCCATTCTGGTTAGGTGAAATGGGAAAAAAACCTCAGCAGGGTCTCCCCAGTATTTTAGCACTTTTGTTTCCAGTAAAGTTAGTAATTGTAAATATTAATTAAATAATACACAATTGATTATAAAAAAAATAGTTTAAAATGTTTTAAAAATAAAGTTTACACTCAGTGTTTATTTCTACTGGAACAGAGATTTGGATTAATTATGAATGGCAATATTCTTTCCTACACAGGAAGAAGGGCAAAGTACAAGGACCATTGAACATTACATTTTTTCTATGTTACCTAATTATAAGAACACCTGTGCTGAATAACTTTCAGCTGATCTATTTGCAAAGTGCTTAATAGTCCTTAAAATTCTTCATTTCTTAACAGTAATGGGCCAGAGATGTTTGTACATTAAGTTGTGTAAGAAATATATTGGCATAAACTGCTCAAAATACTTATTTTCCTGCATAGGCATGGGGGGTGGGAAGTAGATGATTTTAATGTGTTTTCCAACCCTAACCATTCTATGATTCCATGATTATATCTAACCAGTGGTTTCTAGGGGGTGCTTGCTAGAGATCTGTGCAAATTAAATATTAGTGGATATTCTGGGTCATTTTTGCTAAGGGTGAAGTGTTTTCTCTTTGGTACGAAGAACTCATTCTAGGGGAAAATATCAGTTTCTCACCTAATCAGCACAGAGAAGTTATTTGCATGCAAATTATCACATACACTTCTAAAATATTAAAATGAAAATTCTTTTTCTCCTCTCTCACTTTTACTCCCTATTCCCCTTTTGCTGTTTGTTCTGTTGTTTTGTTTGTTTGTTTTTAATACATGGTAGCTCTTGCCCCTCAGTATACTGGGCAGATTTAAACATCTTCAATATCAAACACAGTACCTCCTCCATTATTTTTGTTGCCATAAAAACTGGAAATAATTATTTCTATATACTGAACATTTAAGTGTAATATAAAAATTGACTCTTTTTTTCACACCCCGAGCCTCAGCAGTGAGTGATCATTACAAATCCAGACATAAATGTTTATAGAAGCTCTGGAAGACTCACACAGACAAATACTAATGGCTATTAATCTTCTTTTGATTGCTTATATCTGTTAAGTTCCTCAAATAGAGAACTAGCTTTACTAGTTAATTAGATGAAAGGCAGGGAGAGGAAAGGAGGTCAGGAAGTATTTTTTTAAGGTGTTTAACTACTGAAATTCCACAGAAATGTTTTTGGTTTGGATAACTGTGCACTGAATGCTGCCAAGTCAAGAAATTAGCAGAGGATGATTGAGGGGCGTGTGTGTGTGGGGCGTTATGTGCTTCTTTTGTTTGTTTGTGGGGGAGCAGGAGGATGGTTAAGGGATGCTGTGGAAAAGACATATAAGTTCAGAGCTAAGATTATTGCAGAAGTTTCTGCAAAGCTATGTTGTACAAAACCTGATGCTATGACCTTAATGATCCATTCTGAATTTAAGCTAAATTTATTTAATCTCTGTTTTCCTCTCACCCTGAAATCTCTCTGACTGCTACTTGGAAACATCTGTGAGCCTGCTTTGTCCATAGGGCTGTCTCCCAGGCTGTTCTCACCCATAATCTGTTTCCTTCAACAGTCTAGTAAGATGCTGCGTGATCCAGTTTTCTCTGTCTTGAAAACTGATGTTCGTCTATTTGGATCAGCGTAATCCCATGGGAGGGAAATGTCCCAGATACAATCTTAGCGATTTAGTTACAGGAAGCTATATATGTTCCTTTATCTTTTGTGTGGGACTATGTTTTAACGTTAGCCTCAGAAACAATTGGTGTAAAAAGAAAAGTATGGAATATAAAGCAAGTATAAAAATGTGTTATGTAAGATAAAATTATGGCCATACTAATGAGAGGTTTCTTTAGTTTCATCTGCTTTAAAGAAGAATGTGTGTGGATCTAAGTTCCAAATTAGTATCTCCTAAACTGGAATTCAGTAGCACGCAGTTTCTAACATAAGCAAGCTGGAAGCTGGACCATAAGCAGATTTCTTATACCTGGAATTTCCCACTGATACCCTTGCTAACATCTTCACTGTGCATTTTTAGTTTATTTTAGAGGGCAACAACAAATATGAACTTATTTTTTAACACAAATTGTACTGTATTTGTAAAGTAGGCAGAGCTTCTGGGTATCTACGCTACTTCAGTGTAAATCTTCAACATGCATTTTAAATGTTTATAGACGTACAGTGTCAGTGCAGAGTGGACAAAGGTTGTAATTTCAGGTATCTTTGATAGATATGAAACTGCAAGGACTTTCTTGGTTTAAATTAGACAGTGTATTTCATGTTATATATACTTTATATCAATTTAAATTCCCTTTGGCATGCATACCTATCTCAGCGTATCTGATACGTGGTTCATAATTTTTAAAACTCCAGGACAGGCTTTTGAAAAGGGAAATATTATCTTCAAGCATGAGAAGGACTAACTTGTCAAATGTTAGACATTTCTTTCTGCACTGGAGCAAGTGGTTTTACTTATTCCAAATACAGATCTGTGCCCACTGAAGGGCTCAAGGTCCAATTTCTGAAAATTCAGGCTGGCAAAGACCCACAGATCACAAAAAAATATATGTAGACATTTCAGGCTTGTGTGAGTTTTTCCTCCCATCTCCCATTTTACTCATGTGTAACAGAGGGGCTGTTGCTATCCGCACTAGGTAGACTAGACTGGCACTGAAGCAACCACTCAATATTGGTGTGAAAAAGCAGCAGGGATCTTGGAATAAGTGAGAGGTAGGAACTTTTTATGAAATAATTCTTTGAATTGAGACTGAAAATGGACTGTGGCTGTGAGACACTGTGTCTAGGAACCAGTGAAGAAGAGGAAGAGAGGGATTTCATTTGAAACACAGGTATTAATGTTGGCTCAAAGATGTTAGGAGTAAGCCAGACATTGAATAATGGTTTTTCTGTTTCAAAAGTCCATTAGGAACAAAGAAAGAAGGGACTGAAGATGGTGGAGAGGTTCATATGATCCACTCAGTTTAGAAGATATGTTGGAAAAAATATCTTATGAGGAAGCAAGTTCTTTAAAAAAAAAAGTTGTGCTTATATTGTTATTTTTCTTTGTAAATACTTTCAGAACAACAACAACAACAACGAAACTGTATCCAGAAAGAGATGTAAATAATTAATTACAAGGGAGGAGCTGTGCAATTTTGTCTCATAATATCTTGTATTTGACTTCTGATAACAATGTATCTGGCAAGAAAGAAAGATGGAGTTGAGAAGAAAGGTGACTTTTAGGTGCATTGGGAGGGGGAGTAAAATTGTAAAGGAAGTTTTGTTGTCAGTCTTTATTTTCTCCTGACTGCAAATCAGAAAGGCCTTTCTCTTCATTTGTTAAAGAAAATGACAGATTTTAGATATAAGCTCAGTGCTTGTTGTTAGCAGCAAATGTTTAGGATTGGAAGTTTCATTAGGCTGCAGGAGGTAAAAGTAGGTGGTGATCTGTTGCATCGCTTAGGTGCTCAGTGGTCTTTTGGAGCCAATATTTCTTTAGGCTTAGAAACGGCCATTATTGTGTAGTGGGAACTTCAGCAAAACAAAGCTCTTTCTGACTTTTGTTTCTAAAGTAGGGTACAGTGCTATCTACTTCCTTTTGAATTAGTTGTAATGATTTGAGCATTTAATAACCTATATTTCTGCAATGCAGAATTTAAAACATATATCAATAAGTTATTGATAAACATATCTAGTGATCCTGTTTCCAGATTTATGCTGAGCTGAATGTCAACAGGTGACATCCCATGCCTCAGTGGCATCTTTCTGTAATGTAGCAGTACCATGTACAGACCAAAGTGCAAAGACTTTTTTGGTAGGCTCTTTTTTTTACGAACCTTATTTTATCATTTCATTGAACAGGGGTAAAAATGACTAATACTTGCATCTACTAGTTCTTCCCACAAACTATTTTAATTTCTTACATGCATAGACTAAAAGTGAGTAGACTCCTTTTTTGTCTGTTTGAGAATACTGATGTTCAGGTTTGTTAGTGTGTGTATGACCTACCTGGATCATATTGCAGTGGGAGAACTATGTCAATGATTTTAGAAGCAGCTAATGACAAGCTGATTTACAGATTATTCTTAGTCATTCAAGACTGCAACTTTATGATTTAATTACTCGCATTTCTCAAAAAGCTCATTAAAAATCTTTCTTTTTGTCATTTTAGCATAGTATTATTTCTTTCTGTAGGTTGATACCCTTAGTTAGATTAAACGGTTCACAATACTTTGGAAATCTTTGTTCCTCTTATTGTCTTTTGAACAAATGATATTTGTGATAACCTTAATCTTGTTTGTAATTACTGCTTTTAGAATCATTGTTTGTATAGAATGAAATTCAGGTTTTCTTTAAGGTAGCTATAACCTGAAAGCTTGTGTTCTGTCTAAATCTGTTCACAGCCCCTGGTCATGTACTTTTTCCCCTTTAAACGCATTTCATGTCAAAATGTCACCTAAACAGATGTTCACACATTCTAGACCTTAAAAAAATGTGTGTATTTCTTACTAAACCAGCCTGATTGTTGAACACAAATCAAATGACAGTCTGAACCAGCATATTGTAAAGAGGGTGTGGAATATGCACTATGTATATATGCGTTACATGTTTTTAAAGACACCTCACAGACTACTGCAGATGTAGGAGGTATAGGAAAACATTTGGCATCAAACAGCTCTTTTGGGATTTTACTTTTGTAGGCAGTGGAAAATACTTGCTTCTTATATAATGATTTATTTATTTAGGCCAATACAGAGAGGACAAGTTTAGTTTTTCTTCTGCTAGTTTTCATTTCTTGCTTTGAGCTTGTCCAATCATATTCCTAGAGTAAGTGGGACATTCCCAGAGGTATCGCTGACAGGGTAGCTCTGTATGTATGCAGGACATTATCCACTCACCTAAGTACTCCCTTTTCCCTGTAAGATGCCTTTTTAACACTTTCTTTATTATAGCATTTTTCACACAGTTCAACATGATTGAAAGCTTGTCATCATGCTGAATATCCTTCAGACAGTCACTTTTTCCTGGTGAAATTTTAACAGGTGTCTGTTTCCATCTTTCAGGTGCAGGTGCCCATATGCTCACAATGTTGAAGACAACATAGTCAGTGAAAGTTCTTTTATCTTAGCTCAGGCTGACTTCTGTTTCAGTTTAACTACCACTATTTCTGGCAACATGTGGCCTTGTATTCCTGTTGCCAACTTCAATTAAATATAATAGTCCATTTTCTTTCCTTCAGACTGATAGCTACCACCAAGGTAATACTGCCCATCATTCCTCATGAAGAATTCCTCCTGCTATAGTCATTCTCATTTCACATTTTTCACACTTGATTAGTATTTTTCAGCACTGCAAAGTGATATTATACACTGTCATTCTTATCTCTTTTCCCAAACACTCTTTCTTCTCTTACCTTATCTGTGGTCCAGAGCCTGTTTTCTATGTGCTCTGACTTTGAGAATAGTTTCAGGTAGCGTTTTGGATTGTTGGTCATATTTTTCTCATCTGTCTTGGTCAGGGAGTCAGCAAAACTGACCTTTTCTTTACCAGTTTTATTTTGAGCTGGATACTCTCTTGTATTTGGCCTAATTTTGTTGCATTGTTAAGCACGAACTGTGAGCTTTCTGTTCCTCAGGATCTGGGATTAACTATGCAACTTAGTCCCAACAGTGGTGTTCTTTCTTGAAGCTCCTCAAAAAATGCTGATCTTCAGAATTCATTTGTCCTTGTTTTTGGTTTTCATCTTATTTATGCTTCATCACTTTATTTAAATTTTTTGTATAATCACATGTACCTGACAATTTAACTGGCTAAGCCAAAGTACTGGGGAAAATAATACAGAAGCTTAGCCATTAAGTCTGTGCCTTAGGGCAAAATGTTTTGGTTGACTCAGTCTCCTCCTTAGTTACAGCTTTGTGTTTCAGGGCTCCCCTTAAGTATCCTTCTAAAATTTCCTTTTCCTACTATTATGTACATGGAAAGTTCTACTTTTAGGCAGGAAGAGGCATTACTCCTTAGATTAGTAATATTGGTACAGATCCTGAAGACCTTTGCAGGTACTTTTTTGTTTGTTTCTTTCTTTTCTTTTTTTCTCAGCAGGGATCTTTTATTTCTCTTGTTTGGGTTTTATTGGAAGTGTTAATACAGAGCCCATTGCTCTTTCAGCTGTTATACTATACTTAGTCTGTCTCTGTACCATATTCTTGAAAGAAAACTCTGAAGTTTCTTTGGGCTTTCTATAATAAAGAGTGATTAAGCTGTCCGTGTATTCTCCTAAATCACCTATTTTAAACTAGTGCCTTAAAACAACTTGCAATACTCTTTTGATTCTGCCTCAGATGAGAATATGTAATTTTTTTTCTATTTGGATACAGATTCCACTGGAAAATCATGAAGCAGAACTTTACTCATAGCCAATTTCTGTTTTCTTACACATTTCTTTTGCTCTCTTTCCATCATCAAGCTCTCTTGTATATTTCTTACACCACCAAGAAAACAAACAAAATTACTCTGTGCCTTGTAATCATCATGTATCTAAGATAAGAGCTTGATGAACTGTCATCCTAGAATAGTCAGAGCAGAAGTTTTGATACATCCCTGAGTTTGAGCTTCATTTTTTTTTCTCATACAGTAATTTCATATTTGTTTTGCAGCAAGATATATTTGAGTGAGAAAAATAGAATCTCTACCTGAAATTGTTCTCTATGAAACTCCTAGATGTGATGCTGAAAAGAATCTTAAAATCTTAAACCTGAAAAAGCAGTGCTTTCTGCTAGGAGATGCTACTCAGTTATGATGACAAGTAAGAAAGGAAACCAGACTCTATAGAATCTGTACCATTAAAGTATCATTAAACCACTATTTGTTAGAGCTAACATGATAATGAAAGAGAGAATAGTGTAGATAATTTAAGTCCCTTCAGATGCTGGAAACCCTGAGCTATGCCGCACTGAACGTGCTTCCAACCAGCCTGCCAGACATCATGCAGACCACATCCATGGAAAGGGTTACCCCATTTTGGTCATTCGAGCTGTTATTAGATTTGCTTGCAAGAAAATGGCTCTATTCGTAATTTCTACTGTCAGAGAGGATGTTCACATGAGAACTTCTTGCTGCACTTTCAGATAAAGGCAAGGTGATGCAGGAGGTGTAATTGCTGAAACCAAGCAGGAGTTGTCTGCAGGATCCTCCTCTGCAATGGGCAGGCTGAGGTTATCCTGCAGGCAAGGGATTCATGAAACACAACACTGGGCTGAAAGCTAGTCTACAAGTTGCACAGCAGAATACTGAACAGCCCAGGTCTGGTCCTACTCAGGTTAACTGTTGTCTGGAACACTAACTCTCACATCTACAATTTTTTTCCAGTCAGGATCACTGCAAACCACTGTTTTTAAAAACTGTAAATAATTGTCTATATTTTCTATCTTTCTTGCTAATAAAAAAAGTGAAGTTTGTACTGATTTGGACAATAAAATATCCTTTCAGCATTGAGTGGCTCCCTCTGTCTGAGGGCTGAGGCACAGAAAATAAGCAGTAAAAAGTCTTGGGCACATCCCTTGCCTGTGGTATTCCTGTTTGGTGAATAACCAATTTAAGTTGTTACGCTGTCAATATGTCAGCTTCTGTGTGCATGAAGGAAGGATTTCATAATTGCTTAAGTAGGATGTGGGAACTTAAGAAGAATGTCTTATTTAGTAAATCCTGGGCTAAATTAAAATGATTTTGATGGATGTCAATGTTTTCTCCTTCCTTTTATATATATAAAAAAAAAAAAAAAAGAGAAAGCCTTTTCCCTGCACATTTTTCTCTTTGATGGAAGAATAAGGAGAATATATCACTGTTGTATATAAGCTTTAATTTTTGCCCAGCCCACAAGTTGCTTGCTTTATTAACTGAGGGAAATTTACATTCCGAAATATGTCCATCTCAGAACTTGACGTACTTGATCTACTTTAATGATGTGTTTCAGGATGACAGCAAGCATTTTAATGGGGCAGTACTGTAATATGTCTTCAGACTGAGAGTTAACAGTAGTTCATAAACTTGTTTCCTGATTACCATTATTCTTTACTTTGGGTTTAGGAAAGTGGTTTAAATACACTGTAACTAGGTTATGATATAACTATTAATAAAATGCTAACATTTAGCTTCTTTGGTAACATTAGAGCTCAAGTGCTTCACAAAATAACTATGGATAGGAAGAGTCAGAGAGGTTGAGTGAAGGGAAAAAAAGCCCTCACAATTTTAACCCCTTCCAAAAATTCTGTTTACTTTTTCCCTACTGTCTGTTTGAAAGACAATTTGCTTTGGTTGTTTTTTTGAGGGTTTGTTTTTTTTTTTTTTTTGGGTTGGATTTTTTTTTTTTTTTTTTCCCCAAATCACTTTTCTTAAGGAATAGGTTGGAAAAAAGATTATGCCATAGTATAGTATTTGCACATGTTCTCAGTCATCATTTGGGGAAGGTTATAAAAGGTAATGGATGCTTCTTCTGAATGAAGATGTATTTGGCCAAATGTTGCCCTCAGCTATGTCACTGGAACTGCCAATACATCAAAGCCCATGAAATTAATGTTTTTCCACTATTTTTACTGAGGGCAGATTTTGTCCTACTGTATTGAAGTATGAAGGCAGTTTAAGGAAAACATGAAGTCTTTTGATCTGCTTACAACCTCTAGTAAAAGTGCATGGCAGAATGAAGCTATTATGTAGAATACTTCTGTGATCCCAGTTACTTGATAGCTGTTCATTTGATTCTTTAATTCAATATGCTGAGTCGTACATTATTACATGTCATACTGTAGCCCTGAGAACATGTACGCTGTTAACCTTTAAAAATATTCTAATCTAGAAATTTTTCACCAGCAAGGATGCATGGATGAGCTGTAGTAACTCATAATGAGGTGAAAAATTGTCCTGACAGTTTTATCTTTATGTTAAATAATTATAACAATTTTTGGGTTTTATATCATATTTTAAATTTAAAGAAATTTGGAGAATTTATGAAAAGGTTTACAAAAATTGCTTCTGGCATTTGCAGCAGGACAATTCATCACTGATGTCTTTGTGGTTTCTTTGTTTTTTGTTGTTTTTTTTTTTTTTTCTAATAAGCTCTCAATAATTCTCTCTTTAAAGTTAAATAGGAAGGTTTGTGTTGTACTGAAACTCTCAGGTAGAGTTTTTGTGCTGGAGCTTCACTATGCAGTCAACAGCAGGACCCTGATAATGCTAATACGTCTTGTAATCCAAACTGATGGCCAGAGAAATCACCTGAATACTCAAATAATTGCCTAAGTCAACCCTGAAAATCACAGAATCTGTCAACAACCTTTCTTACCTGTGAACCACTGCTGGAACTCCCCTCTCCTCTTGTTTTGGCTATATGATTCTGTAGCTCTTTTCCAAAAGCCTTGTAGCGCTGAGAACACTGACTTTCCCTTTCTTGCATCCCTTGCTATTGTCGATTTCCACAAGGTGTTTTGAAGTGTAACAAAATATTTAACAAGGCTGATTTAAAGTATCATTATTGGTGCCTGGGTAAAAATCACTGGGATGAAGCAGGAATAAGTGTAGCACAGATATTGTTTCAGTATTTCTTCCTTTGTAGTCAATCATATTTGCATGCATCAGTTTTGCTTCCTGTTTTAAATCTTTTCTCTGCATTTGAAGCTGACAGTTGTGTTTCAAAAACCTGAATAAAGTTGCAACACTGTCACTATGCTTTAGCAAATGCTGACCTTACATAAACTCATATTAGTTTCTGTGTGTGATGGACAAACCACAAACTGTCCTCAATTTGGGCGTGTTTTGGATATTTGGCAAAATACAAGTTGGACTATTCTAAAATCTAATGGACAGAAAACAAATTAAAACTTTTGTGCATGAACTCTTGCATTCAGCTTCTGACACCAGGAGTTTCCTTCATGGCATCATGTTTACTGGTATGCAGATTTTCAAATGTTCTAACAATTTAGGAGCTCAGTGAAGTACAATTACTAAGTGGAGATTACAGCTCCACTAACTATATGAGAAAGCATTTGGTTTTGTTGTTGTCTTTCGAATGTATCTATGTTCTTCTAGGAAAATATCTGCCAGAAATTATTCTTGCTGTAATTGATCCATTATCTCAACCTATGAGAATGTGTTTGCCATTTGTTACTTTGTTTATGAGGGGTTCTTTGTTGAGAGTTTTGATTTCTTTTTTCCTGTTGTTTTTACAGTTAAATAATTTAATAGATTTTTCAGGCTAAAGAGTCCCTTAGACTTAAAGTTTACTTGTAACTGTTGCATCAAGTTCTTCTGGAAAAAAAATCTTTGCCCAAGTCACCTACCAAGTGTGGTGTATCACCATACTACCTGCGTAGAATTCATTAACCCTTTAGAATTTATTTTCATATGAATACAACTCTGTAAAATAGGACTGGGATAAAATAGGACAGATCTAGGGACTTGATATTGTGAATGCATGCAAGCATATGCCTAGATCCAGGGGGATATATGTTAGAGATGCTTTCACAGCTTGGCTTATCTTTTTCAACACAGATCAGCCTCCAGTTCATGCTTTTAGAGTATGAAAAAGCCAACCAAACAACTCCTTTGGAAACCATTGAATACTTTTTAAAATCAGGCACCAACAGTTATTTAACCGTTTCAGAATAAAACCCTCATATGGAGTTTTGACACTAATTCTGGCTAGTGCTCTTATTTCCTCCCATTCCTCTGATCAATATGCTTTGTTTAAACCCAGATTTGATTGGTTAAGGCCATAGTATAATGACATGATCCGGACTGTGACACGAATAATGAAATGACTTGATTGCCCAGGTTATTTTCAAGTGTGAACACTGCACGCAGCCTCCCCTGCTCTGAAAGACTGTTGCAAGAGATGGAGCCCGACATCATGGACTGGATGGACTCAGCAGCTTTATAGGGATTGGTCAATGCACTGAGGGATGATCTCTCTCCCTCCGTGTATGTGTGTGTATGTATATATATATATATATATGTGCTGGTATATTGAAATATTGGTTCATTGGCAATGATATTTTTCAAATTTATTAGTGATCATTCAATTTTAGGAGGTTTTAAAACTGAGCTATTTCTATGTCTAGACAGCACCCACCCCAAGAGGCAGTAATTCCAGTGGGGATCAATACAGCTGGCACTCCAGAAAACCAAATGCAACTCCAAGTAAAACAGTAGGATCTAGAAGAATGGCTTCGAGTGCTTCTTAGAAAAGAGAATACTAATTATTTGAATGAATCTGAATGGATTGCCATTGGATAAAACAAATCTATGACGCAGAACAACGTCAGTTATGGCAAATGAAATTGCTAAGACACTGTCCATTATATTTGAAAAATCATGGCAGTCACATGAAGTTCCCGATGACTGGAAAAAGGGAAATATAACCCCCATTTTCAAGAAGGGGAAAATGGATGACCCAGGGAACAACAGACCAGTCTGCCGCACCTCTGTGCCTGGCAAAATATTGGAGCGGATTCTCCTGGAAGGCATGCTAAGGCACATTAAAAATGACAAGGTGGTTGGTAACAGCCAGCATGGCTTCACTAAGGGGAAATCCTGCCAAACCAATTTGGTGGCCTTCTATGATGTGGCTATAGAACTGATGGACAGGGGTAGAGCAACTGTGCAAAGCATTTGACACTGTCTCACATGACATCCTTGTCTCTAAGTTGGAGAGACATCAATTTGATAGATGGACCACTCTGTGGATAAAGA
>JARCZZ010046745.1:0-16440 GCA_030323915.1 Brotogeris chrysoptera
GACTTCTTTAGTGGGGGGGAGGGGGAGAAGTTTTGGGGTTTTTGGGGGGGTTTATGCGTGTCAGTGTGTGGCTTTTTTGCTGTTGTTGGTTTTCATTGGGTATTTTTTTTCCCCATCTTGAACTCGTCAATGCTCTTTGATTCAGCCCTCTCCCCTCTCCTCCCTTCCCCTCTCCTCTCCTCCTTTAGTTGTTGTAGCTTTTTTTTGTTTTTTTCCTCTTAATACATGCAGTTTTGGTTAGATGTCAGCATTGTTTGTATCACCCACACAATCAAGTTACAACCTGTGTCCAAGGTTTCTGGCCAAAATGAGGTAGACTAACATTAGCCTTCCAATGAGTGTGCAAAAGTCTACGTGTCATTACCTCTCCCCCGAAAATTCAGGATTTCCTTGATGCCCAGAGCCAGGAAGTTGTTTATCACTCATCAGGAGAATTCATGGCCCCAGACCTTTTTCCTATAGCAGCCTGCTGTCAGGCTGGATATTTGTGCCCACACAGCACCATGTAGTCTTCACTGGGACTCTGCAGGAAGGAAAATATACCTCTGAGCAAAACCTATTATAAATGGCACTAATTCTCCTCTATGATGTATGTATACCCTCAGGATGTACTCATGGAGATGAGGCTGCAAAACTGGAATTTGAAGTCATGTGCAGTTCAGGGGAGGATGTGTATTTCTGTTCTTTTCTGTAAAGCATCCAGGATACTCCCATACCACACAGATGTTTTATTATTGTATATTAGTATGCATTACTGAAATACCACCCGAAGGCCAGGAACAATTTAAGCTGTGTTGTGCTAGGCATGAATAAAAAAAGCCCCAGTAAGCAACAGTCATGGCCCCCAAAGGGCTGTTTTCTGGAATACAGCTCATACTGAAGAGATGAGCAGTAGGAGGGACTGAGGGGAAAAAGAAGCAGGTAACTACAGGAAGCTAAATGCAAGAACAAAAAAAAGACTAATATCAGGTGTAGAATAATTCCAGTTAAAGACAGATTTTTTTCTGTAGCAAATCTGTTATCTTGTTTTCTTGGGCATAGCAGCTCATCAAGTGTGGTGGAGTAAGGGTACATGTTGTGATTCTGTATGCATGGTGATGCTTCTGATTTCTTCCAAATGCAGTTGAGACAAAGAACTTCCAGCTAGTTTAGGACCAGATAAAGGTGTCACCAGGAAGCTTAGTTTTTTAAGATGTGTTAGAAATTTAAATGATTTAAGTTGGAGGCCAATACATTTATTAAATACTAAGCTGCTCTGTGCCCCTCTTTTCACCCGTGTCTTTTGCACTTCATTCCATTTCTAGTTGCATAAACATATTAATTATGTATTTGTAATGAATAAAGTATAAGTTGTTATTGCAGTTACTTCTTTCTTAAGCCTTTATATTACTGGTTGTGTCACATTTATGGGCAAAGCCTGCACACCTGACTCATAAAAGCAGATCCATTAAGTGTACAGGAGGTAGCTTTTAATTAAAAATTTTTCATGTAATACTGACAAAGCAAACAATGACATTCAGCTGAGAATTTGTCTGTCAATATTCACCCAATTTTAGAAGTACCCATAAAAACATGTTTTGTTTTCTTTTACTGTCCTCCCTGTTTGAAATGCTGAAGAAAGAACCGTGAAGTACTCAGTAGTGGGGCTTTAAATCCTGCATCACTATTGGGATACCATAGTCTGCATTCTTTTGTACAAGGTTTCAAGGTTGCTGTTTGCAACTCAAGGGAAACAATCTACTGCGGAAAAACAGACCTTATTTTAAATGGTCATGTAAAGTTAGAATAAAAGACCATTTATTTTATGCATAAATACACCTAGACTTGCATTGTCTGCATTTTTAAGAAATGTTTGAAACGTCTGGAATGCTTGATTTCTTGTTTTGAAGAACTACAGAAAGTCAATTGTTATGTTTCTTATTTATTGAAAGGAGGTCCTGGATATTTGATCTATACCAAAATCTTCCTTTACTGAAAATTGTAGGTAGTCATTGAAAGACACGGTAGTTCACGTAGCTGTATAAAGCATACTGCTTTCGTGGACTGCCTATTTATCACAGCCGCCATGCAACAGAAGAACTTTGTCAAGTAGAGGATGAGAAAGTATAATGCAATAGGAAGCAACCATTTTGAGTTCTTTTGTTTTTTGGGAAGTAAAATTAAAATGTCTTGCTGTGTGAAAGGTTCAGGATCATGTATGTGTCTATATATGTTTGTGCATGTATATAAATTTATGGTTTTCCAGGCAGCGTTATAGAAATATCAGTTCTAATTTCCTATATATTATGCACCAGATTTTTTCTTGCATAGATTCTTATTAATGTGGATTATTATTTAAACTTGTTCTCAGTATTTTGCTGTATGCTAGGGACATCTATTTTAAATACTCTACTATTTATTTACCAGTTGTTTAATAGGTTTGACCAGGTGTAAGGCCCCTTTACCAGGGAATTTTGTGTTTTGATTCAAGAGGGAAGTTCTTACTATGGTGGCATGGGTTCCTTTCTCTGAGGCAGCAGGTGCTGTGCTCAGGGCATTCATTGAGCTCGCAGTAGTTGATTAGGGTTGTGATTAGGTATATGTGAGAATGATAATTTGCAGAATTTATTTGATTATTTCTTTCCCCCCAACACATTTTAGATAAGAGACTTTTTTCTCAGTGGTGATGCTCTCTGTTTAACTGCTAGCATTTTTTTTCTTCCCTTCTGAAGAATAGTTATGACTGTCCTGTCCTGTGTGATCTCTTAGTAAATCTATTTCTTGGTGTCGCTATCAGTTGCTGAATTATTTCTTGATCAGGCAAATCAGCATTATGAAGGATGACATTTTATCTTAGTTTACTAAGAGCAAACAAGGGGACACCTCATAACCTTAAATGACAGTACATTTAACCTTAATACAGAAAGATAAATAGACATAACCTCCCTTCCCAGAAAGCAGATTAATAAGCACACATCTCTGACCTGAGATTAGCCCTTACCTTTTGTCATAAAATCAGAACTGAAAGGAAGGAAATGGCCTAAGAAACTGAGTATACTTAAATATTCCTTTGGTGAGCCTGTAGTACCTACTTTTTATTGAAGTAAATAATGTTACTAAATTATTTGAAATATTCATGCAGTTTGGGAGTTTTAAACTAGCCTATACAGGGCCATGATTTCTGCCTATCTAACACTGCTTGCTCTCTAAGGCATAGCTCTTTATACTGAAATGTGCTGTTATCGTAGAGTTCACTTGTTCTGGTTTTCTCATAGTTATCTGTGAAGCACATATGCATCTTTCCAACTTTAAAAGTTTTAGTAACGCTTGGAAACAAGGTACCCACTCAGCTAGAGCATCATTCTGATCCTCAGTGTAGTATCTAACATTCACTTTGTTGCTTAGCTCAGTTTGATTTTACTTGACTGGAGTTTGAAAGTACTAGGGGAGTTTTGTCACTGCCCTATTTCAAGGAAATCTTATTAATCATTCAGTCATGCTGCACAGTTTCCTGCTATGTATTGTTGCTGAAGAAATTCCAGCCTGATATTTTCATTCATGATTGCTGGAAGTTGGACTGGTACTAATTACAAACATTGAACCAAGAGTGGTTATATGAAAACTCCTCATAATGGGAACTACATTGTAAGAGAAAAGTTGTACCATGGTCATATTCTGTCTCCATTAAAGATTATTCTACATGGAAGCAGCATCTAAAGCAGTTACTTGCAGAGAACAGTAGCCTTAAGAAAGCACTGTAGGATTTCTAGCTATCTCTTAATATGTTGGAAACTTGCAACATTATAGGGAATCAAGCTCTTGATGCGTTCTCTTAAATTTGGTGTGGGGTTTCTTTTAATGTGGGTTAACAAAGGATAACCAAGATACACCAGCACCATGACAGCATCTGCCTCTGCGAATGCTCTGTGTATTTCCATGGATCAATGTCTTCCCCCTTTCCTGTTCAAAGACTATTTACTCTAAAAAAAAAATTCCAAACCTTCTTATACGTAATTACATAGAAAATAAAGATTAGTGTACACTTTGAATTTTCATTTGTTGATGATATTTTTCTGGTTTATTTGTGTTCTTGTTTGCCCATGTGGGAATCCATGTTACCTTTTCGGGGGCTGTTTTGTGAACCGCCTGCTGGTGTGGTGTGAAACTGGCTCAAAGACTGTTAATTGAGGATATACTACCAGGTGCCATTGTTTGGGAGTCCATGAGCTAAGCTATTATCTAATGAGTCATATGTCATTAAATGCCTGTTCCTCTAAAGTCACAGGATCATGCCCCTCAAAATCTGAAAATATAGTTCAAAATTAGATGGCTGAAGTTACTTCAGATAGCTAACTTGCTCTCCTACTTATGTAGGAGTTTGCATGAAGGATCTAGATTTTGCTTTTAGTTATGTATTTGCAGACTCCTGACTCAGTGCTCATATTGATTTATGACATGAGTTGGTTTTTGAAAATTTCAAAGCCCATTATATTTGCAACATATTCTAAATATAGAGCTTAATGTAGTGTTTCATAGTGATTCAGAATAAATACAAGTGACTCAGAATTAGGGAGAAGTGTCTAATATATTTTTACTGCTGAAGGCAGAAATATCTGCCATAAGGAGATACTGGGAAAGGATGAGAATATTGCATCAGAAGAGTACAAATTAAGTCAGAGGAAAAAAAATGGAGTGCGGCAATAGAGAGTATTGATACTGTGGATTGGATGGAAGATAAGAAGCCTGGTAGAACAGATACATGCTAGTGTTGGCATGCTCCAACATGCTGTTCAGAGAAATATAAACCACAGCCTCAGAGATCTTAGTGAAAAAATAATTTAGAGAGCACTACTTATGGAGGAATATTGAAAGGGAAAAGAATTAAAGATTTCTTTGTGGAGACAGATATAACTCATTTGATATAAATTTGTGCTGATTTTAAAGTTAATATAGTATGTATTAAGAACTTGTTTGATGTAAATTAGGTTCTGGATCTTTGCTTAGCATTTGAAGTACTGAATAAACTGCAGCAATACTTTTAAATACTTTATCATATATAAGTACGGGAAGTTTTCTCACTTTTTATTTCCTCTTGAAAAATTATTCGCTTAGCTTGTTGAAGCAGGACTTCTTTACTGAAATCTAGTGGAAGCCTTCATGAATGATGTATAAGGCCTCACTTAATTTGTCTTTTGGTCTTTCCATTGTCTACTGAATTCACTTCACTTCCTGACTGAGTTTAATGAACTTGCTGTCTGCAGGGAACATTGATATTAATGCTGCAGTGGTGCCCAAAGGTCCTGGGAAGAACTGGTGCAAGATGCTGTGCAAACACACCGATATGATCATAAGCCCCATTTTCATTGTGCCAAAGTCATTACTTAAGTTTCACACATGCAGCAACTTCAGCTAAAAACTTATTTCTTTGAAACCACATTGTGGTAGTGTAATTACTGCTCTGTGGCAACGAGGGCAGTCCCTTGAACCCTGCAGAGTAGGATCCAAGGAACTGAATAGCTGGAAACATTAAAAACATTATGTCAAGTCTGTTCATGTCCTAAAGTGCGAACTGTGCAGGAACAAAGGCAACAGTTCCTGCTTTATTGGCCTCAACAGGTCAGCTTTCTTGAGTGGGGGTGGTAGGTTTAGTTTTTCTGCATCATCTGGCTCACTCCTATATGGCTGCATGGATCACCATGTTTTATGATGAAGGCAACAGGAAAAATATCCTCCTAATATTAAGCAGATATTAAGGACTTACTAGAGTTGTCATTCTCCAATTTAATAAAAGAATCGTGTAGAGCACAGAAGTGCTGGAAAGGACTCCTCTACTATTTTAATTGGAGAAGACCAATTTTACACAGCAATGGACACAGAGCTCACACCAGCTGAGCGTGCCTGATATAGCCTTGCAGGACCCCACCACCTCACGTGGTAGAACAGTGCTGGGACACTTGCAGACCCCACAGTCAGATGGTTTTTGCAGAGGCCAGTGTGGAACTGGGCAGCTGCTCTGGTGCCAGAAAGTGATGCTGATTGTCTGTAGTTCTTTAGGTGTATGATGGGTAAGCAGAAGAGCTTGCAGGCTCTGATTAAGAAAACACAAAGATGGAATTGATATGCAGGCAGAATTAATTTTCATTAATTAAATTAATTTTAAAAAATTAATTTTAATGCAATTGTTTCTACTAGGAGATATGACTGCTATGACAGTCAGTCATTGTGATCACCTCTACAGCACAGTTGCAGAAAAAGAAGTACTCTGCCAAGATTAATGGATGGAAATTGGACTGTCAGTGTTCCTATTCCTGTTTCCAATTTTATCACTGATTTTTAGAGTAGCCTTGGTAATGTCATTTATTCACACTGGACCTTCTTTTACTTTTTCCTCTGAAAGAGTCTCTGTAGAGTAGCTGTTAGTTCACAGGGTAATGTAGGTTAAGCTTTGCCAAGTACTGTAAAGTGTTTTGAAATTACCGGATGAAAACAGGTTATGAGTGCAGGGTATTGTTAAATTATTTCACTGCCGAATGATTCATCCCAAGAAGTTAGAAACAGGGTGCCAGCGGGTTTTGTTTTTCAGTTGTGTCATGACTCTAGAATTGCATTATCACAGTTGCATGGTTAACTGAAAGGCCATGTCGCCCTGCTATAAGAAAGACTTCATAGACTTAATAAGCATCCTGCTGCTCTGATGGTCTGCAGGCATTTGAGTAGTTTGTATCTGGGGCAGATGTTCACAGTAGAATTTTCACTTGATCGGGGGGAATTGGTATTATGTAAACCAGTTTTCCATGCTTTTGTGAGAATTGGAAACCCTGCAATTCTTCAAACTCTGTTCTTACACATATACAATGCACTTTACGATTTTTGTAACTGCGTCTGGAAGCTTTGCAGAGGCACACCTTGCATGTGTTTCTGCTGTCCTGAGCACACCTTATGCGTGTTTCTGCTTTCCTGCCTCAAGTGAGTTTGATGGAATGCTCCCAGTTGTTCACCTCTCAATCAGATTTATTTCCTCATTCAGGCTAAGCAGTTTCAGTGTGCTCCACAGTCAGACACATTGAACAATCATGATAAATATATATCCACTTCATTTTTGTTCATGTATTTTGGGTTGCTGCTTCTTTTTTTCTTTTTTTTTTCTTTTTTTTTTTTAAGTAGATGAGGAGAGGAAACAAAAACCAAAGAGGAAAATGTCTGTGTGACTTCCCTCAACGTCTTCTGTTCTTATGTTGTTTATCTGAGGTCAGACTATGACATTTAAGCCTTTTTTGGTTTGGAGAGGAATATTGAAACCCATCAAAGAGTGTTTTGTCACCTGACATCAGCACAAGTTGCATGTGACAGGAGGAGAGATCCGTTCCACGTTTCTCTGTCCCTACCTTGTCCATCTGACTATGACATCTGTGTCTCCAGATTCACAAAGTCTTGGTGTCACCCACATGTTAGTTTACCATGCCTACAAAGTCTTAAGGGAAGCCAAAAAACAAGCACTATGTGCTGGGATCTGCATGAGATATAGCGTGTGGGAAACTGGGCCACTGGTGCTCCATAGAGGGATCTGCCCCCTCACAGAAATGTACCACTGAGTTTTGCTCAGAGCTACCCTTTCATTTGCACAGAGGCAGCGTGGCTCTCCTGGGAGCTGTTTATTGATGCTTTCTGTCTTTCAGCTTCTGTCTTTTATTTGATAGACCTTTTTCTCTGTTCTACACCTCAGGTGAAGTATACTCAAATACTGTTTTCAAACCTCCTGCTACCAGGAAGTAGGATATTTAGAGTTAAGCCCTGATGCCTTCTGAGATGCTGGAGCCCATGAGCCTCCTATGAGCTTTGTGTCTGACCTTTACAGCTCACTTTCTGAACAGGTTTTCAGAAGATGTGGTTTTCTGTACTTTCTGGTTTCAGTGGCAGCTCTGATTGCTGACTATACGTGATGAGGCCTAAAATCTCATTTCCTTTGCTCTCCATTTTCTCATTCCTGAATAGTGGCAGGTCAGGAGGTGCTTTGGTTCCGTATAGAATAACATCCGTAATGTGAACTCAATTATTTGATGCGGTAGGGCATGAAGAAAGACACAGACTTCATACAACTCTGCAAAGTGGCCTGGGAGGAGACGGAAACTGGTAGCTCTATTAACTTGACGGTGAGCCTTGGTGAATCAGGTTGTTTCAGCCAGGGAGCACTAGCCCTTCAGGCAGGGAGGCTCCTGTATGAGACTTCTGAGTAGTGACAGCAGATGGATTGCGATAGGAGAGAGGAAAGCAGACCAAAATTATAGACTTGTCTGAGTATGAAACAAGGCAAGAGCATCTCAGCATGGTGGAACCTGGTTCCATGTCAAGAGTTGCAGCCTTCTCAAGGTATTACCTTACATTTTTGCAAAGCAATTATACTTTGAGTTTTCCATAATCTTTCCCAGATCCAAATTTGGCTATAAATCTACAGGCTTGCTTGTTATTCTGATGTCTCTATAAGATCCTCAGCCTCATGAAGACAGTTCCCAGGCAATATCCCTAGGGTTGCCTGGGGCACGTCCTTTATCTCCATGGTGTGAGATATTCTGTGTTCATGGGGTTGCTTGACTGGAAGGACTGTAATACCGAGATATGACTGGAGAGCCCTCCAGCTATCTGAGCTTCTCTGAACATTTGGCAGATCCTGTCCTCACAGTGCAGTACAGCTCATCAACAGCTGAAGGACTTAGTAGCAGCCAGGGGAAGGAGTGTCGGAGAGGCTGCAGAACTGCACAAATCTGACTGCCTGGAAGCATGGGGTGGGATACGAAAGTGCAGTCTCACACTGAATGTACTGAACAGGTCTGATAACGCTTTTGGCTACATCTGAAAAAGCAGAAGTCTGGTTGGATGGAGCATCTTGCAGCTTTATGGGAGTTTTTTATAGCTTGCTGGAGATCTGGTAAGCCTCTCCGGGCCTCTCCGGAGCCCTAACAGGTACCTCATGCAAAAGCCTATTTCTAAGACAAGAGGTGTTTGGTGAACTAAAAACATATTAGTGTAACTTTGATATGTCTATGTAAGAGTTAGCTTTTTCATCTGGCTAATAAAATACTGTGTAATCTTTCTGTGACCAAAAGATGACAGTAACACAAAATGAATTGTAATTAATCTTAGTTGACTGCTAATTACCTGTAAAATCTGATTAAAGGGAAGACTAAATTTGCCTGCAGTAATTAGTGTTTCAATATGAAGTCTGTGTCCATGTAAATATGTCTAGTTCTCTATGCTAATTTATCACTACTGTTATTTATGAGCTTTTATTTCTTTCCGCAAAGGTTACACAGAATGAAGGACAAAATTAGAATAATGAATCTTTGTTTATTAGTGCAGCAACCAAATATTGTGTAGACATTGTATAAACTCCAACACTGTGGTACTATCAGAGAAACACAGTGTTTCAAACATATTAGCATAGAAATAGGCTCGTTTCCTATTACTTCAAATGGTTCTGCTTGCACTGGTTTGTCATTCAGCTGTCAGTAGGAAGGCAACAAACATTCAGTGTGAATTGACCTCCAAGAAACGACTGGTGATTCTACTATTCATTGACAAATAGATTTTGAAATACTCACATAATGAAATCCCTGGAGCAAATGTACTTTAATAGCTGCTAGGGTTTTGTAAAGCAACATAAAATCACAGCTGGACATCCAGAGTGAATTTTCAATAGGGATAGCAGACAAGCATATACCCACTTACTAATGTGATTGAAAGGAGTAGGACATGTAATTCTCCCATATGACAGGTAGTAAGTCTTTTCTCTGTCTTTTTAGCACAAATTCTTTAACTACCTTGTCTTCCATCAAATTTCACTAAGAACATTCCTATATCAGGAAAGCTTTGTAGGTGTCATGTTCCAACAGAAAAAAAGAACAATTTCTGAAGTTTTCTTCATAGAAAACTCATCAAACCTACACTCTTACTGCTACACAACAAGCTATTATTCAAAACACACCCCATGCTCATCATGTAGTTAGACTTTGCTGCATCTGCACTGAGAGGAAAATGCACATAGCCCATCTCAGCCATCTCAGTACAACTTTTTGTGCAGCAAGATACTTTCCTATGGAAATAATTACCTCTTTGAAGAAACCACCAGAACAGCACACTTGAGCACACTTCTAGAAAATGTCTAGGGGTTTTATGCTACTACCCAGTGCAGGATACAGAAAATCACTCCATGATTACTTCCTGCATTGAAAAAAATAGCATATGCTTATCCTCTCCTCTCTATTCTTTTTTTTACAACTCTCCCAAACCACACCCAAATGATTATCAGAAGCTTTGTAGAATCAGCTTATGTATGTGTGACAATAAATACAAAAGCTGCCAAAATATCACCAAAGCCACCACAAAAATATTCTTGACAACCAAATCACCAGTGAGCTGTACACATGAAAACCTTAGAGTGTGATGTACTTTCTCTAATATGCCCAATGTCCTCCTGGAGTTCTTTGGGTGAAACAATGACTTTGCACCAAAATACTTCTGCACTGATTGTCGGAAAAAGACAGAAAAGCCAGTACTCATAGAAGAATATTTCTTGTGAACAACTACTTTATCACTGACTTGCTGAGCCTGGTTCTCAAGGGGGATGTACAAAACACCTTTGAGGATGTTGATTTGTGATAAAATACATAACTTTGTGGGATATTAGAAATACAGACAAAACAGATTCATTTTTATTTTGAATTACTGTCTTTTTTCTAAGCCTTCCTTCTTGATAATCTCTTTCTGTTACACCTTCTGTCCAACTGATAAGGAGATGAGCCTTATCACCTCTTCCCATGGTTACCCTTTGTGCCACTCTTCTCTCAAGTTGTTTGGCTAATTAACATAACTAAATGAAACTCAGAACAGTGTGTCCCATTTTGTACTGATATTGAAGTTTACTGCCTCTATTTCAGCCAGAACTGTCAGTTGCTCTATAAAAGATATTCAGATCTTCAAATCTTGCCAGTTTTTCATGGATAAAACATGATATTTAGATGTTTACAACAAGGCTACTGGCAGCTCTCTCTTGAAATTGCTCTCCAATGACAAGGGAACAAAGATTGAGGTGGGTTTTGTCATTCAAATAGGAACTGGAAGGATATCAAAGCAACTCCCTGGATGCGATCCTTTGTCTATGTATCCTTGGAGTATGGGTGAATGGATGTTCTAGAAGATATGTACCATCACGATCTGCTTATACAAAGTTAAATAAGAAAACTGTAAAAGTTTTCCTCAAGATATCCAAAGAAATGCAGTTCTGAATTAGGCCCTTAACACTGTCCTAATGTGCCCAAAGATTATAGTCTTAATGGTTAATTACTAAATGATCTCATGACACAAGCTATTGCACCATCTGTGTAAGTCTCTTTGAAAATTTGTGCCTCATAAATCAAGGTGGAACAGAATTTGTTCCTGCACAGAGAAACTGATAAAACATTTATGTAATTTAAGCTTGATGATAGCCTTTATTATTTCTATGCAATCTAATGATTTTCAAGATCTAGTCATTTGTTGCAGAGAGCAAAATTCACTCGGAAATACAAATAGTATATGCCAGAAAAACACAACAAAAATGGTTTGCTAATTTCTGTGGCCGGTACTAATCTATATTCCACTCTTGTAAATTTAACTGGTCAATCCACAGTGTCCAGAGGTTCACCTGATGACTATTCAGTGGTTTCTTATTATTTCTTAACCAGACCGATGTCCTCAAGAGAACTTCATGTCTCTGAATCAACTATGCTGTTTATCACCCTGGGGAATGTTTCACCAGACGTGTCAGAGATCATGACTGGGAAGGTCTGAGCTGCCTAGTCAGTCTGGGCATGAGAGGGCATTACCATGTTCAGGGCTTAATCCTAACTAGATGTGTGAGCATGTACATAGTGAAGTCCTTATAGTTTTTTTGTCTATTAATTTAGCCAAAAAGAATGGATACTAGATTACAAACAAATTACCTGACTACTAGATTCTGTACTAAAATTGGCATCAATTTGAAGATGGTCAGGCTGTGCATCTATGGGACTTCGTTATTCTATTCCTGTTACCTTTGTTCTTTCTTCCTTTCTTTTCCATATTCAGTCATTTCATGCAGTTCAAATAAAACTCTACTTGTCTTTAAGCTGGGGTCATGCATCAGTTGCAATGTCTGAAACTCTGAAAGCAGTTTTGACTAGAGCTTTTTGCAATAGAAATAATGATGCAGTGGGAATCTTTCTGGCATGTACAAAACATTGCAAGGGTATTGTAACATATCCTTTGTGGCAGATTTTCAGGCCACAGTATTTGTTCTCATTTTGGGATGAGAAGGCATGTCATTCATTTTATTGTGCGGAACAGGAAGTGAACTCAACATTCTTTAAAGGATAATTTTTTTTCCAGCTATATTTCTCTGCAGCGTTTTCTTTTGATCACTTGAAATTCACCCATTTGGTTGTATTTTTCAGGAACTGCTGGGTCAGTTGCTCATATTCAGTAGATGGAAGCCCAAATGATTTTGGTCATTAGGTACCAAAGAAATTCTTTTGTCTACTCTTCCCTAACACTTCCTTACAGGAAGTTGTAAAATTGCATCTCTGCTTTATCTACTATATAGATAATATTTGGCGTAATTCTGAGGGGCTGAAATACTGATGCTTCATTTGGCAGTTCAGCACAACAGAAGTTTACAGTGGGTTTTGCCTACTTAGAGGGCAGGGAGTGTGCTTGTATTTCATTCCTGCAGTGCAACTCAGTTTCTCTCTAGAAATCCATGAAGGCAAACATGTGAATCAATGCTTCCATGCTTGTCCCAGTACTGCTAGTACAAGCGAGGTTCTCTGTAAATAGGACTGGAGTCATACAATAGTATCTTACTACTTCAGCTACCATGAATTGTTTGTCACTGATTACAGTGAAATTTGTGTAGCAGATCAAACTTCTTCCAGCCAGAATTGTTTAGAAACCTGAAACTATGAAAAAGCATCAAAAATCCATTACTTGCACAGCACCTTTTTCTTGCTTGGTGTTGAGAGCTTTTAATCTTTTTGTCCTCAAACCCTCCAGTCTTCCAGGTGAGTTCATGTGGTAGGCAACTGCCATGAAAAAGCATAAAAAATCCATTACTTGCACAACACCTGTTTCTTGCTTGGTGTTGCAGAGCTTTTAATCTTTTTGTCCTCAAAACCTCCAGTCTTCCAGGTAAGTTCATGTGGTAGGCAACTGTTATGTCCTGCAGTAATAAATACTGATTTTCTCAGAAGAGCTAATTCCAGCAGACCTGAGTCGAGGAAAGATGGAGGTAAACTGCCTGTCCATCGTGCTACAGTCCTGAGCTGGACCATTGCCTTGTTACAGTCTTTCATGCCTGGCCTTGCTTCTCTGTAGCCTGAATTTCAACTAATTCTCCTGTTTTGACAACTGAATGTGTTAACACTTAAAAGAAACCCAGGATGAGAGCAGAACTTAGAGCATCTTCATTTCAAGGCCAGGTTGGACAGGGTTTTGTGCACCCTGGTCTAGTGGAAGGTGTCCCTGCCTGTGGCAGGATGAGTGGAATTAGGTGATATTCAGGGTCCCTTCCGAAACCATTCTATGATTCACGAATAGCAGTAACTTGACTTGCTCCTGCAAGTCACTTCTTACAGGAAGTCCTTTTCACTTCTGGTAGGAAGTCCTACCATTGTCCCTTTGACTTATACTGGGAACTGTAACAATTATTTTTGAAATGGGCTGCTTTCATTTCTCTTCTTTTCCTGAGTGCTGTATGTAGTAATGATTTCAGAAGTGAGTATCCCAAGTTTCAGAGAACACAAGCCTTCATTAAAAACCAGCCATCCCGATGAGCAGATGGTACTTTCTTTCCAATGTTGGGCTGTTGCAGCATGCCCTGTTGCTGAACTTGGGTGTCATGTAGTAGGATGATACTTAGAAAGGTATTTGAGAGATAAGGTCATGAACCTTTCTCTGCTACAGAGTATTTTTCACCAGGGTGATGCACACAAGTGGACTCATTTGTCTGTCAATTAGAAGTGTGTCTTGTAATGCCAATGTAACTGAAATGCAGTAAAACTGTAATTTATGGGTAAAAAGTCTGAGTATGGGAAGGGTAGATTTTAGAGGGAGACAAACCTGCAGTTTTTTAACACCTTAAAATAATCAGAAAAGGGAATTTATAGGATGAAATAAAAAGATGTCTTCTGTCTCATGGGAGAACCTGTACCTGAATATTTTCATATGGCAAAAGGTACAAAATGAGAAATAACTGAAACTGCCAGGTGAATTTTACTATGGGCAATTTATGGACAATTCCATGGCAATTAAATAGGGTAAAGTATGTCTTTCTTCTGATTATCATTATCAAAGTGCTGGTAAAATATCTCACCAGATTAAAAGATCTTTAGTTATTAGGCATTGGCTAAAGGGTTTTTAACAGTGCTCTCTTTATGCAGTGGGCATGTGGGGGTTTTGGCACTGGGAAGTAGAGTGGGGTTTTTTTCCTCCTAGTGTTGAGATTTAGCTCTGATTACTGAGGCTGATTCTTCTTTTATGTAAGAGGCAAAGGCAGCCAGTGATTCAGTCTATTAAAGCCGAACTGTATCGAAATGACTGGAGATTCTGTGCTGGAAATCAGCAATGGGCTACTGCTTGCATTAGAATAAAAAACAATACTGATAACATCATTGATTCAAGACTATCCAATCTATGTCTTTAAAATTCACAAGAAGAAAACAAAAGAAGGCTTAACTGCTGAATTGATGGACACAGGCTAAACTTCTCTCCAGCAAACAAAGTATCTTCAAGAGAAAAAAGAATAAAAATAATTTTCAAAAGAAAATTAAAAAAAAATAAATAAATAAAACCAATGCAACACCCTTCACCCCCCACCCCCCCAACAAAACACCCGGAGCAAGTGGGTAAGAAAGATGTATGACAGGGGCGTAAAATGGAAGCTACAGAAAAAAACATACCCTGAGCAAGCTTTATATACTTTTGAGGCATGAAGCCAAGTAAGATTAAACCCCTCTGCTTTGTAAGGAAAGAGTAGAACAATCTCCCCCTGGCTTTTGCAACAGAAGAAGGAGGTGTGCGGAGGGTCTGAGGCAAGTTTGCATATCTTTCAGTGCTCATTTCCAAGTGTCTTTTTTGCTCCTAATTTCTCTAGACTTCTAATTTGCCTTCTAGTTTGACTCAAATAACCTGAGGCTAATCATGTGCTTGAACCATCTGTTAGAAAATAAACGGCATAGCAAGACAACCCAGGAAGATCTGTTGAATGAATGCTCAAGGCAGAAATAACATGCATCTTCACAAACGCTAAAGGGAGGATAAGTGAAAGCAAGTAGCCCTTGCAGCAGCAGCATGCTTCAGTCTGTGCCAGCCAGTTCTCTTCCTCTTCCCTCTCCCCATAGGAGCTAGAGCCCTGAAAGGACTGATGCTGGTTTTCACTGCTGGAGGTTTCTGGAAGTCTATTCAGCATACACTGATCATCTCAGCTGTTTTAAGTCCCTAAGGGAAGTGCGATCAATGACAAGTCAGGGTGAATGATAGTTTTCCTAATTCAGATCATGTCCGATAGTGGATTTTGTATCACCAGGGTACTGCATATAAACGACGCGGTGTGAGTTAGATTTTCTTTTCCATTAGAATGCACAGATAATGTTAAAAGTAGAACATTTTTAACTGACATTAATGATATTGGGCCATATTCTCAATGGGTGCGAAACAGCTCTGCCTTTCTGTGGAGATGCTATCTCAGCTGAGAGCTAGACCCAGAAGGGACTGCAGGTTTTTTGGTACACCTTCTCACTCTTCTGGTCTAGCTAGGATTATCACATTGACTAGGGGAATTAGGCAACTTCATTAGTTGCCTAATGCCCTTTTGGTGTTTTGAAAATACCAAATGTAATTAGTGCTTTTTCTTCCACTGTGGGCTGCATGCTCTTTTCTTTCCCCATGCTGTCCTGGCGCATCTGCAGGATACGGGAAGTCCACCACAGTCCTGTCAAATGTTCTCTTTTTTTTTTCTTTCTACAGCAGTTCTAAAAGCAAAACCAAAAATTGGTTCTTCCCCAAGGGCTGGGAAAAAAATAATAGGTTTGAGCCAAATTAAAATTTGTTGTCTGTCTTGGTTTGTGACTAGTATACCTTTGAAAAGAGGCAAGAGCAGACTCCTTTGGGAAACATCCCAAGGAAGAAAAATCGACTTTCTATTAAGCCAATGTTTAGTCAGAAACCTTTTCTGTTGTTGCTGCTATTAATATAATGTTCTGCCTCTCAAGTTTTGGCTGGCTGTAGGTCTGGTTTGCTCCTGCCCTTTGAACTGGAGCTCTGGCCCATTCAAATCAGTGTCAAGGCTGCTCTGTAGTCAGAGTGTTTCGCTGAGGCCATACAAGGGTTTGTCTGTGCCTCTACCACATAAAAGTACAGGAGACTAGGAAAAAATGCCTTACAGGTTCAAACTTA
>JARCZZ010046748.1:6242-18515 GCA_030323915.1 Brotogeris chrysoptera
CAACCTGTGCGAGTTGCATTTTTTTTTTCAATTCTCCTCCCCATCCCCCCGGGACTGGGGGAAGAAAAAGAGGGGAGGGAATGAGTGAGAAAAACTTCGTGAGTTTTAGAGGCTTAAACCACGACAAGGAGATACTTTTTAGTTTAAGATTAAAACAGGTCAATAAAAATTGTCCAGGTCATCATAGATAACTGCACAGCTATTTAAACTCTCGTTTTCCACAGTTTTGAAGATAGCTCTCCAAACAATGATGGGGAAATACAGCATTTTCAATTATTACAGGCAACGTCATAAAAGCATCCCTCTGTAGAACTGCAAAATTCAACACTTACAAAGGACCGAAGTCTGTTAGTCCTGAACTACAGGAAAACACAAATTTGATCAGCTGCAATTCTTCTGCCTGCAGCCCAAGCTCAGGCATATTTATGAAGCAATCAAAAGCACCTGCAAGAAAACTCAGATTTGGTGCTCAGAATAACATGCAGCTGTCTTGATAGCTTTGTCTAGATCAGAAAAAGTGATTCAAATTCTGTTTTGATTAGGTAATGTGATTGTTGCTTTGAGGCTGTTTTACTAGAGATTGAAACAGTGAATGTCTCAACTAAAAATGCACTGAATATCAATTCTTGCACTAAAGAGCCTTTTTACCTCAAGGCTATAACAGTTTTCCCAAGCATCCAAAGTCCACAGTGATTCCAACCTCAGAGCGGACACAACAGTATCTCCTGACTAAGCCTTCTACTTACAGCACAAAGTTGAAGGTCCTTATTGTCACTTGTACTGCATAATAGCTACAATAACTGAACTAAATAATCTGAACTAGAAATGCCAACTCATCCTCTGTGCAATGAAGATGCAGTTCCTACAACAGTGATCAAGACCTAAAAATGTTCTAAACCACATTTGGCTTGAAGTCAAAATTTTCAATTAAATGTAAGAGAAAGGGGATAAAATAAATTCAATATGCAACATGTTAGTTGCAATCAGAAAATTATTTTCTCTTGGGAATGTCTTGCAGAAATCTTTGGAAATAAAACCCACTGCAGATATCATTATAGTAAATGCATGCAAAAAACCCATTATTTAAGTGAGGAGTCTTTGGACACGGGGATTAGTTTCTTTGAATAGACTACTTGAATTGTATTCAATTATATTCAATTGTATTCAATATATTCAATTGTATTCAATTGAATTTTATTCAATCAACCTTACTAAGGCTCATCTCCACTTTTCCAGGACTTCCTGACTGCCTTTGAGGAAAGCTGGATCTCCAGATTTCTGTCAAAATTTTGACCTGCCAATGTTTAGTATAGAGTTTCATACAGATCCGAGTCAGGACTCCTCAGGGCTGATAGATTAACAAGTAGTTTAAATTTGACTTAACTAGGGAATTTGATTAAAATACAGAGGGGTTTTTTTTCAGCATATGGGCTGAATTGTATGCACATAATCTTTTTGCACGCACAAATGACAGCAAGTTATGCAGGCTGTCTCACAATTCACACATGCGATCTTAATTAGAGTTTACAGAAAGTTTCCACTTGCAGTTGCAGAACTGTAAATTACAACTGAGGTCACTGGAACATATAAGGACTGCGCACCCCTGATATAAAATATCACAGGCACGCATCAGCCTAAAACAGACCTGAAAAACGCTTTGACAATGCTTTGAGGGCGTGCGAAGGTTGGGTTTGTTGGCTCCAAGAAAGACATCTGCACCACCTGAAGTAAAATCTGCTGTCTCCTCATGTTGAAGTTTCATTCCTATTATCACTAAGCAGTACCGCCGATGGAGCCCAGCAGGCCAGCTGGACTCTAAAAAACATCAAGTGATCTCCCTAGGAAGCAGACTTCCTGGTCTACACTTAGAGTGGAAGTAGGATGAAAGTCAAGATTCTACTGAGAGGTTTTTCTAATGCTCTCTTGTATGCTACTGTGGAAAAGAAATTACATTGTTTGAAGAACTAAGTAAGAGTAGCAAAATTTCTTCTAGAAATAATGCTGATATACTCATTTGGGAAGGCTTATTAGGAAATGCAAGGTGAAACAAGCCAGAACGGCTTCCAAAGTTCTGTCTTTCTCCTTTTTATTATAAAAATGGGGGCTGATTGTAAATACATCTATATAGCAATCGAAATAAAACCTGGCAAAAGCTACAAAGGTTAATGCTTCAAATTTAATGCAAACAGTGTTACCAAGTTAATAATGCAACTGCTTAATACGGAGAAATAACTTAATGACTCTTGACAGATATCCACTACAAACACAATATATACGCATCCTGATTAAAGGGGTCCTACAAAAGCCACCATGTAAATCATCAGAAAGCAGATAATTAAGGTTTATTTTCTGCTCTTTTTCAAAGTCTGCTTGTTTACAGCAGGCACATATGCCTGTGTACAGCATGTGAACTGCTTCTCAGAGGCCATGCTGCATTACAACTTTCAAGTACTTTTATCTCATCTATGGGTTATGGAGATTGGAATGAAATAGGTTCAGCAGAAATATTCCACTCTGCACAAGTACTGTTGGGCAGCTGTTTGTATTTGGTTTTGTGAAAAGAATTCGTATGAAGCTAGTAAATTGCAAAAAAGCAGAGGTATAGCCTTGCTGCTACCACCAGACATCTTGCTTTATAGATGGTATCCTCATGGGCAGAGCCCACGGGTTCACAGGCAGATGCAGGCTCATGGCTTGCTTAAAACCTGGTTCAATTTGCAATGGTCACTTTGAATGAAGGATGAACTTTGTACAGCCCTGGTTTATTTTTACCTAAACAGCATTCACCACGAGTTCAGCTGTACAAATTGCTGATGTTAATTCATTCTATTATAGACAGGCCCTAGGGTTTTAAACTGTACCCATCAATCTAAGTCCATCTATCCACTCTAACATTTAAAGACAGATCAGGTCATTAGTTTTGAAACCTGTGATAACAGTTATTGCAACTTATTACGAGTAACGTTCTAAGGATTTTTAAATGGTTTGGTGGGGTTTTTCATTGAATATGCTTTTTAAAAACAAATTTTAAAACTTTTTTTCTTTTCCTATAAAGGAAGATAGTTAAATACATTAGAAGGATAATATTTATTCATTCCTCACATTCTTGCAGGAGCTTACAATTTTACCTGCCATGAAATATTTTATGTCTGTGTTATAATTAGCATGAGAAACCTTTTTTTCAAATATTACATCTTTGGTTATGTCCTGGGTTCAGCAGTAGCAGTCATTTTTCTCCTTCTTAAAAGCTGGTGCAGTGCTGTGTTTTTGACTTTTGGCCTGGGAACAGCGCTGATAACACCGATGCTCTTAGTTACTGCTTAGAATGTTTTGGTTTGACTTAAGGACTTTCGGAGTCTCATGCTCTGCCAGGGAGGAGGGGAAGCCAAGAGGAAGCAGAGACGGGACACCTGACCCGAACTGACCAAAGAGGTTATTCCATACCACAGCACGTCATGTCCAGGATGCGAAAAACAGAAGGCAGAGACCCGGAAGGGGGGGTTCGCGGCTGGGTCAGGCTGGGTATAGGTGATGAGCAGTTATATTCTCTTTCCTTGTATTTCCTCTGTCATTATTATTATTGGTGGTAGCAGTAGTGACTTGTGTCATACCTTAGTTACTAAACTGTTCTTACCTCAACCTGTGGGAGTTGCATTCTTTATATTCTCCTCTCCAACCCCCCGGGAGCTGGGGGGAAGAAAGAGGGGGGAGTGAGTGAGTGAACTGCGTGGCTGACTGGACTTAAACCACGACAGGTTATTTACATCATTTCTTGCAATTCAAATTAAAAGAACTCTCCATGAAATGGTACCTAGGAACTCTGCAACCATAATTAACCTTTTCATGTGTTTTGCAATTAATCAGAAAGTTAGAAAACTGCATTACTCGGTACTCTGGATGTTTCTTCTCTAATTAGTCAGATATTGATGTTCTGCTAATAAAAGTCTCCTGCAACAACAGCTTATCAAATACGGGTATTGGAAGAATCAAGGCAGGTTTTTCTTAGTCTAGAAATAGTAAAGAGCCTTGAAAAGCTTCAGCAAATTAAAACAGTCAAAAATTAGTTTGCTGATAGTGAGGAGTGAAGAAAGGAATTCTGGGGAAGAAAAAAAAGTGGGATATGGGATGAGGAGGGAGGCTATATTGCCTAATAATGTCAGGGTTAGGGTCCAAGCATTTTTTTTTACCTAGCGACTTCAAGTGCTGCTGTCTACACTCAGAATCACTTCAGTACATAAATTATAAGCAAAACTACTTCCTATGTTTAAGATTCTAATTCTGGAGTAAAGAGTTTAATGATCTAGAAAGTACTAAAGCAGATGCACTTTTTATATTACTTATTCCCATCAGACAAACAAAGGTGAATTGTTTTGTTTTCTTTTCTTTTGGTGAGGTTTTTTTTTTTTCAGTTCTGTTGATCGATTCTCTCCAGTTCTAATAAGCACAATGCAAGTTTGGAGACTGATGCCAGTAGACCTATATTTTACAAAGAGCCAAAACTAAATAAACTTAATGAATCAGAGTCAAGTGGCTTATGGGAAAATCGAAATCACAAGGAAATCTTTATAAAATTCTCATGGTTTATTTTGATAAAACACTAGCAGATGTTAGAAATTGTGTATTTCCCACTCCTCATGGCATGGTCAAGGCACATGGACCACCCCAGCTAGGACAACATACTGACTTGCAGCTGTAGGCCTTACAAGGCAGCTGTAGTAAGGACTAAGGACTGAAAGATTCTCTAGCAGGGGTCAGTCTTGAAAGTGAACCAAAGTATGGGACAGAGAAATATTTTCCTCTGTCTTTGTTCAGCATCTCACTCCTGACTGGTTATGCAAAGTGCCACTGTCACAAAAATAATATAGAACATGTCTCTTTCAGGACTGGGCATTTGGTCTGTCTGAAACTCCATAAACAGATTTCTACACATGTTCAGTATATCCTTACTCATCCATGTGGAAACTCTTCCTCTTGTTTTCCCCAATTACACCATAGTCCAATAAATGCTACCCTTCTAGATGATACTCTCAGCAACAGAAGTCAACCTGTGAAATAAAATGTAATCAATGTCAAGCTCTTCATGATTTAGAAAGAAAGCTGAAATCAACTTTTCCTGACCTATTTTTAAAAAGCTATTCTCTGATTCTTTATTTCTCTTAGAATTATCAGAAACATTAAATTTAGTTTACCCAGTCTGCCTAATAGGCTCATAACTTGTGCGATTTTTTCAGTCCTCAGCTGAAGATCCAGCTTTTCAATTTGGAAGAGAGGTATTTTTTCACACATTAGGATTTGCATTAGACTACATCACTAAGCGATAAGACAAAAAAAAGACATGAAAATAAAACTTTCAGCAGAAATTGCCTCCAAGGTTAATTAAGTTCATAATTGTATGTGATGCTATTATTCTTCCTATTCTGTCAGTAGCTATCAGTAACATAGGTACTGATATGTTTGAAATTAAGACATCTAAATTTAGGCATTGAAATACAAGTACTTAGTTCCTTTGACTAAATGTGACGTCTGACAGGTCGTAGATCTGATACAGTGCTATAAACCCCATCCAAGTATCTCAGATACTTTGACACATTTCAAATGCTCACTACAGATAGATAAAATAGACCTTTAAGGCAACCTATTCAATGTAACCCACTTGGTGTGACTTGAAGTGCAATTTAGCTGACCCAAAGTAGGTACCTGTTTCAGAGGAAGCAGAATCACTCTACAGGTCTATTGATAAGAAACTGGATTCATATGCCCTACCATAACCATCTAGAGCCATCTGAGATGATCAAGGGAAGGAATTAGCAGGTATAATGCAAGGCATCTTGCATCTGATTCGTATCAGATACTGTAGCACTTGGAAGCTAAACAAGATACTCCAGGGTGTTTTAAATTATGTTATGCACCTGAACCCTACTGTGGATCTCCCTCTACTATAAAGCTAAAGCAGCTCCTTCAGATGTAGATAGCTACAACTGGATACCTATTTTAGGTGTCGATCTCAAACTGAATCCCGCCTCTTCTCTCCTTTTTGGTAGGCCATGACCGAATTCCTAACACCACAAACCAAGCAGCACTGGATTTTTTTTACAGACTTCACAAAGAAGCAACAAGTTGACACACAAAATGTTTTACCCTTTGCATATCACTTAAGTCTCTGAAGAAGGAGTTCGTAAAATAGAACATTGCAGATTTACATAGGTTCATTATCTACCCAAAAAAATGAGTCGCAACTAAAGGCATATTTACTTTCAATCCTGTGTAGTTTGTGTTTTGTGGTGGGTTTTTTGCAGCTGATTTGGGGTGTTTTGGGTTTATTTTTGAGAAAGAGAGAGATGTCTAAGGTGTTCTTTTCAGATTCTGTGCGCTGGCTCAGGAATTTTATTTGATAATGCACCACTTTACTCTTCTCCAAATACCAGGGGACTTAATACATTTTTAAGCAGAGGCTTCAAGATTAGAAAGAACAGCTTCAGTAAAATGAAAATTACTACTATGCTTTCAAACAGGTAAAGAAACATAATACTATGAGACCTATGCAATACTGCTACACCAAGCTGTATCATTCCAAATCACAGAATTTAATTGCTGGAAAAAGGTATTCAGGCCAACCAAGTAACACAAAATGGTGGTAAAACACAATTGTATCTGGTTTCCACTTTCCAGACTCGCTAATATCAGTAAAGAGGTAGATTCCAACTACTAGTTTAATTGGTGTTGGAAGCGCTGAAAGGTCGCTCCACCTTCACCTTCTCAATCAAAATCAGCCACCCAAGTAGTTTTTATTATATGAGACACATAGAGTGAATTTCAGAGTATCTGCAATGGTCATGCAAAGGGCTTGACTCTCTTTTCTCCGACAGATCTAGGCCATCTGAGCAATTTTTAAACTCCATCACCTCCAAGTGAAATTAAAAAGCAGGTATGCAATACTCAGCCTGAAAGCTTGTCTGAAGGCTAGCAAAGAAACTGAACATACGGAATTAATCACGACAGAATGTGATGCTATTTTGATAACCAACATTAATGACAGGACTGCTAGCAGTTGCAAAATTAGCTGTATCTCTGTCCTTTTTGTGGTGTCTGTTGCTCAAGTCCTCTAATTTTTTTCTCAAAAAGCTACTGTTACACACATCAGTGTGCAACCACAGAAGCCAAACCAACCTAGGCTACAAAATGGAAGAGATAAACTGAAGAGTAAGATAGCAAGGACAGACCTTGTTTTGAAATCTATTTGATGCTTTGCTATATTTGATTCTTAATAATAAATGTGTACTTTTTTACTTCATCTGGTAGGAAAATCAGACCTGCCGAGAATGCTTGGTGTGAAGGACAGTGTGTACTATGGAATGGCAAAATTATCACTGTGGTCAAGGAGAGACAGAGGCTCAAAACTATTCAAGGTAAGAGGAAGTACTCTCAAATGACAAAAAAGGGAAGAAATCAGATCTAAATCAGGAATCATGACAAGATCGTTTGAAATTTAACTGGTAAATTAAAACTCTCATGGAAAATTGCCACTATAAACTATTATGCTAGCAAAAAGAAAAGCAAAAAGTTATGCTCTCCTATTACACCCATACTAAAGTAACTGGTGTTACTATTCATTGTGGTGAGGGATGTTTAACTTAGAAATATAATTTTTGCAGAAGAATGTAAGTATGTAGAAATTCTTAATTGTTACTGTGTAGCTACTAATCTAAGACATTATTTCACTCAATCAATGTCTTAAAAAGGAAAAAAAAGCAGCAGAAAAATCTAATGGAACTATAGATTTGGTTTCATTTTTCAAATAAAGTGTTTTGTGGACATTCTCCTCTTCTGTTTTTGCCTTCTTCAGTTAGAAAGCACTTACAACAGTTAAGAATGAAAAGGCCTTACAAACCAGAGTTCCACAGAAAGGCATAGGCAGAGACGCCTTTCTTTAATGTATGGTTCGACATTTCTGGAAAACAGTACTGAAATGTCTTTAACAAATGTGAGAAGAACACAAAATAAAAATAGAACAGAAGGCAGGGGCCAGGTACAGTTTCCTTCCTCCAAAACAGGAATGACTGTTCAATGCGAATTAGTGTTATGTAAGTCCTCCTGTAACATTGTCACGGGAAACACTGGCAACTTCTGTACTCCCTCACAAAAGAGAACTACTAGATAGAAGCTAGATGTCTTTATTGGGAACATAGTCACTGGAGAGCCTCAGCTGATAAAAACCAAACCAGAGAAACTGCTCGTCCATTATGCTATTTCCTTTTCTAGTGGGCTCCAAACACAGACTTCTGATTTCATGGACAATGAATTAAGTTCAAGAATTCTCCTGGCATGAGGGAAAAGGAGAGTCTAAAGAGAACAAGGATTTTCAAATAGTAATTTTTCTTAGAAATAATCATATTGTGGGAGCCACCAAATCCTTATGCACAGAACTCCAACACCCCTTCTAACTCCAAAATCCAACTTACCCGTAATCTGATACCTGAAATCATTATGGAAGGCCTCACTCATCCTCTGGCAAACGCCAACTGAGAAAATATTAACTAACCAACAAACAACATTAAAAGTGGCAACACAGAGAAATATGTACCTTTAAGTCTCTACGATCTGTCATCCCTATGATCTGAGCTCCACAGCCCACTGCTGAACCAGGAATGTATTATATACAGAATACACAGCAAAACTTTGCATGTTTCTCTCTTGGTTTCTCTTGATAATGTAGACCGATGTATTTCTGACTGCCACATAGATATTCAGATATAATCAGTTTGTAACTTTTTTACAATAGTCTTTGGGACATAAATGTATCTTATAAGCAAGTGGAAGTACTAGCTGTACATAAAAAGAATAAATATATTTGTGGAGATACAATAGCTTAAAGTCACAATAGTTTGGCCACTAACTGAAAATATGTTATTTCCAGGTGCTAAATAAAAGTTAAACAGATCTTCTGGACAAAACCAGAATACATACAGAAATTAAAAGAGCCAGACAGTTATAATGCATCTCTCCAGGAAGGAGGCCATGAATTATCAACAACTGCTTAAGACACTGAAAAAAAGAGAGAGACTAAAATATGCAACTCAGAGTAACTGTGGACATGGCATTCAATCATAGCTTCTTCCTTTTTCCCATAAAATAGAAAAGTTTAGTTAGGATTGGGTATACATAGACTTTCATCTCTACTTAACGGGTAGGAAGTTTGGGGGAATAAAAAGTATTTTGCTTTTAAAATCTGGCTTTGAATCACCTTAAACATTCACTAGTAAGAAATATTTTATTTCAGCTGACAGAATTAGGCCTGTCATGTTACTATGCCAAGAAATCAGAAAAGATTGCAACTGAGCTAAAACTGTGCTGAACCAAAAAACTCCCAGCTTCAGGAGAAATGAGGGGAGAAGTGAATTGATCTGCTCAACTACTTACTCATCTTTATACTCAGCTATTTACTCAAAAGGGGGTGCAAAGGTATGTAAGGCACAGCTAAGCTGCGAACTCACAGTATCCAATAGAGAAGAGGATACACATCACACTCCTCAGCTATGAAGGTGATGAGGATTCTACGTTGCTCCAAAAGCCCTCAGCATATTTTTCAATCAGATGTATATTGCACTCATTTTCGATCAACTTTTAACATCTACTGATTCAGCGAAAGGAACATTTTCAACATCGTTCCCACAAGGTAACTGTAAGAACTAGGCATGAGCTCCAATATGCAATGAATGAAGGAAGTCATAAGAAATAGAGACTTACAATAACTACAGCTTGAACATTAGGCTCAAACCTGAAAGATTAAAACTTTTTAAAATGTACATTTCTAGCTACTGCTGTGGCAGGGTCATGGACAAGGTTTCCTTCTGTCAATCATTTCTGTATTTTGCTAAAGTGGAACTCTAAGTAGCAGAAGAAAAATATAAATATTAGAGTTCATGGAAAGGTTACTGGGATTTACCATAAGCTAAGGTACGGGCAGAATGCCAATAAATAAATTAATTTATATCCATTAGCTAGGTATAATTAACCACAAAACCAGGATTATATAGCCTGAACTACTAGATCGTACAGGCTTTAGTAAATACAAAGAAAGATGCAATGGAACCTGAGAGCAACAAAGGTTGAACTCATAGTTACTGAGTTATCTGCAATTCTTAGAAACTTTTTATCAAGTAGCTACTAAATTTGAAGAATTATTCTAACAAACTGAATAATACCATTATCAAATACTATATATAAGAATAGTATACCAAAGGTAAAATATCCACATCTATGCAACACATATGAAATTTTACTTGTGTTTGTACTTAAGTTTACTCAAATCTTTCTCCTGTATTGGAGAAAGAGCATAAAATTATTTGATTTTAGTTAGTTGAAGCAAAAAATAATAACTATTCATCCATCCCATATCAACTTCCATTTTGTGTTTTATTAAAATAGCATATTCAGTAGTCTTGTCTATATTATTGATGACAACGTAATGGCTATTGGACTGACTTAATGGTCTCAAGGAGTTTCCACATCTAAATGTACTCTAATGAGATAATCCCTAGAGCACGGATCCAGAGGAATTCTATCTAAATAATGTCACTTCTGTTGCAGAATTGGTTTCAAATTAATTGTTTCTTTCTAAAGTTATAATTATCAGGAGGAATGCAGTTACTCAGAAAAGATGAAGTTAAAAAATGCATCATGCTTAATAGCTCATTAAATAGAAAATATATTGTAAATTTGGGAATCAGAAGGACTTGCAGCTAACTGTGAGATGATGGGTCATGGCACATGAAGAGACTTCTTTGGCAGGAAAGCAATTTGGTAGTGCTGACTGCAGTCTGCATTTACTTGACATTCGGAAAGATCATATGACACCAATGCAGATGAGGTGAACGGTGAAGAGAAAAGGAAGTGCAAGGAGAGCTAGAGGAGAAAAAGTTAGGTCATGAGCAACTGGGAGTAAGATAAATGTAATTACTGGGAGTTCAGTTTTAAAGTGGGAATCTAAGGTGCTATATTAAAGAGGCAGGATGTATTCATGCAGCTACAATGAAAGCTTTGTCAGCACTCTTCTCACGGAAGGGGTTTATGTAGAATTCATAGAGGTGAATAATTAGCAATTTTGTAATTTCTTTTCTGATAAGAAAACATAATAACTGTAATGCACCCATTGCTCTGAGATGATTTTAAAAGCATAGTCCATTTTTAAAAGCATGAAGCATGTACACACCGGATGTCAAATACGCATTTATAATAATGCAACAAATCAAAGGAACTCCAAAGGAATTCTGAAACATTAAGCATTTAAGAATAATTATACTTTTTTAAAAAAAAATTACACCACAACCCCAAAGCATAAGAACTCAAAACAGCTGAGCTAAGCTTAAACTTTCTCCTAGTACATTTTCACCTAAGCAGTGACCCCAACAATTACATGAAAGGATGCGAACATGAGCAGAATGGGAAAAGGCATCTGTGTATTTGCATGGTCACAACTAGATGCGTGCCACACCAGCCTGCACAAACGTGAGGGCTAAAGCCCCTTGAAACCTCATATAGTCACCTAAAAGCACAAAGTAACATACAAAGCACTGCACCATGTGAGCTCAGATTCCCAGATAGAGCACAAGCATTCTAAAAGGGGAAGAACGTTACCAGAACATTAGATTCTTTTATTTTGTGAGGTTTTTAACCATGAGCTGATCTATTTGGTATAGCAAAATCTGCGATACAACTGCCAGAAATACTTTTATCAAGGTACTGAGTTTGGTGGGATAGAGTTATTTTCCTAATAGCAGCGCATAAGGTGCTGTGAAGGTGCTATGTTTTGGATTTGTGTCAGTGGCAGTCAGTAATGCCACAATCCTGCAGGTACAGCCCTTGAGAGCACATAGATAAGGCCACATCAGATCAGAGACCTCTCAAAGTGACCATAGCTATAGGTAAGTCCACACCATAGCAGGTATACCCCTGAAGAGGCTGTGACCTGTGGATAAGTCCTGGCTGGAGCTGGAGCAAAGGGAGCTCATTGCAGTGTTAAACAATATGGCCTGGTCCAAAGGGATCATGAATGGAGATCATAACGGTGTCCTGGGTTCAGCAGTAGCAGTCATTTTTCTCCTTCTTAGTAGCTGGTGCAGCGCTGTGGTTTTGACTTTCAACCTGGGAACAGCGCTGATAACAACAATGTTTTCAGCTGCTGCTCAGTAACATTTACTCTGACCAAGAACTTTCTGAGCCTCATGCTCTGCCAGGGAGGAGGGGAAGCCGGGAGGAAGCAGAGACAGGACACCT
>JARCZZ010046749.1:0-14770 GCA_030323915.1 Brotogeris chrysoptera
TGGTTTAGTGTGAGGTGTCCCTGCCCATGGCAGGGGGGTTGGAACTAGATGATCTTGAGGTCCTTTCCAACCCTAACGATTCTATGATTCTATGCTCAAGTTCAGTAGAATATTTGGGGGAGAGGGGTGTGTCAGCAAACAGCTGAGTTGTACTGAGTTACCTGCTGGGTTTAAATCACAACAATCTCATGCAAAACAAAACATGGGAAACAGTGAATCAATTTTTTTGACTACTTATGAAATCTTCATCCTATCTAAAAATAGGAAGGCTTACTTACCACAAAACCTGAATTTATCAGAATAAGAATTATATTTTACTGGGAGAATTTCCATTCTGCACACTAAGTTGAAAAGTGGAAGTAAAAAAAGATGGATGTTGAACTGCTTATGAAACAAACTATAAATTTTACAGCACTTAGAACATGCTGAACTCTGAGATTCAGAATTTAAAGGTTTGTAGAAGGAAAATGTGGACCTCTAAAAAAAAATAACTTAAAGATTAAAAATGGAAATTAAATACTTGTTGAGACTGAATCACTCGATTTTCCCAAATAAGCAGCATATACATAGTACTCTTTTGTGAAATACAACTTACTAATGACCTTAATCATTTGTAAGATGGCCCGTCTAGCAAGATTTCTCGATTTTCCCCATGGAAGTGGGCAAATGCAAATGCCCACATCGTACACCTTGAAGGAAATGACACCAGTAAGTTATTTCTACCCAGAAGAAGCATCTATACTGAAATCTAATATGGAAACCACTGCTTTTGAGCAAGGAAGAAAGAAATTGGGGAAGTGCCAGTCCCTTCAGAATACAGTATTAAAATGCTACATGAAAACTGCTGCACTCCAAATGGATTAGCACAACAGAACCTGATAAAAGCAGAATGGAACTTCATTCAGCACAGAGAGATAAAGTCTACGCAAATAACCTAAGGTATCTTGGTCTTTTCCTCCACATAGAGACTTATCGAAGAGGCTTCAAGAATATCTATGGATCTGAATTTGCACTATAATTCACATGTTTTTTTACAAACGGGGATTATGCCATCATTCTCCCCCCGTTTGCCAATAAAGTTGATTTGCAAATAAATTATAATTCGGTAGATAACTAAGAACTTTTCCCTCTAAATTAGCATTGCAGCGTTATGCCTCTTTCTAGACCAATGGAAACAGGTCATACTACAAAGATTAAATTTATTAGTTCCTGAAATACCTCTAGTTTTAAGCACACTTGGCTTGAATATCAGATAGCCATCACCATCTTATCTGCACCTCCCAAATAATCATACTTTATAATATAAAAACCTCATCACACAAAACCAATGCTACTAATATATTCTAATTTACACCAAAACCCCTTCATGCTTTCTCAGTTTTGCCTACATAGAATTTTTTACAGGAAAAAAACATCCAAATTAAGACACCTTTGTGCTTAGGACTATCAAGGGCATTACAATCACCTATTCTTACCTCATACATTCAAACAATCCCTGCATTATCTTAGGAGCCCTGTATGCATAATTTTCGGAAAAGGACATTAACATTTAACTGCAGTTGAAATACTGCAACCCTTAGTAAACTGTTGTCATCACTTCTGAAAGCCTGCACTGAGAGAAACAAGGCACCCAAATCAGAACCAGCCATTCTAGTAAAAAGCCAAATACTTTAAGATAAATATATAATGAAAAAAAAAAATAAAATCAGTGATCTTCAGACATCCAATACAAAGCTGCCAAAATTTACAAGCAGAGGCTTCTTCATAAAACATACAAACAGGATTTTGCACAAGATGAAACTTAGCAAGTTCTTGTACTAGTCAACACTGAAAGCATGAGTCATTTGCATATTGTACTAGTAAGATTTTCTATCAAAAATTCCATCCAAAAAAAAGGACAAAAAAATGAATTAGTTTATTTTTTCTCCTTCTGAGCATATGCATGTGTGCTGGAGAAGGGAAAAATGAGGAACTTATTTTATAATTATGAATGACTAAGTTTTTTGCCCTTTACATATCCGCACCCTCCAAATGAGGAAGTGTTAAGCTAATGAAGTGTGATGGACAGAATTGGAATTACTTCTGAACATCAATACCCACGTTCTTTCAAGTAGTAAGTACTAGCAAAAACATGAGCCATTGGAAAAGGTAATACAGAAACAAAAGAATAATTATTACCACTTAAAAACTGAAAAAAAAAAAATAAAATTAGTATGTTAACTCAAAACACTGACCTTGCTACCACTACCCACGCTATGTCTCTAAGACTAGAAGGTTAAAAAGTACTGCCATAAACCGAGGAGGTTTTGTTTTTAAAAGGTGCAAGAAATCTAAAGGAGGTTTATGCCCATTTCACTGATTTTTCTCATCGAGAACATGCAAGATTAAAGCTCTAAGCCTTGCAGTTACATCTGGATTTCCACATATATCTAAAAAATACTGGTTTTAACAACCTGATTTAAAACCTGGCTACCTATGTAACCATTTGTTTCCTTCTAAATACTAGTTATTCTGGGACCTCATGATGAACTCAAGTAAAAAGAAGAGCTACTAGCTACACAAGGTAACTTCCTTTTTATAAAGGCTCTTTCCTGTCCAATCCTAAGAGTTTACCTGCTCATTGTACAAAATCATCCCAATCTTTTCCTGGTTATTTGGGATCGATTAATTAAAATAAAAACTTACTCATTTAATGTATCATGTTGGCACTTACTAGAACAGCTAGTCATAGATGTAAATCCATACAGAACAGCTTATAAAATTATAAAGTATGTATATTATTGTTAAAAGCAGTGCAAATACTAGATGAGCACTTGGCATTACCAATCTAAACAAACAGATAAAATCTTTGTAGAGTTAATGCTTCCCTTTTTTTTTTTTTTTTTGAGCATATTACTATGCTAGAAACTATATGCTGCTTCAGGAACAGTAATCTCAACAACATCTGGCACACTTTGGTGTGCTGCACTGCACAATAAAAATGCAGAAGTTAGGAAGTGATATAATGAGATTCTATGGAATCCAAGTTTTATTTCAGATTGACAGAATCACCAAGTGTCCATCTAATACAGTAAGTAGAAGACGTAAAAAGAATAGTGTGCGCACACATGCAAGACAGAAAACAAGCCCCATACACATTCTAGCAGGTTTCATTGCAACACATCATTTTTACAAAGCTTTAAGGCATCCAGTAGCAATTTCATTGCAGACCTCTGAAAACCAGCTGACAGAATGCCAGAAGGGTCTCCCTTGTTCCACAGAAGTTTTCTTCAAGTCCAGGTCAATAACCTGCTAAAAAGCCACCTGTTTCCCTTTTCTTGTGTGCGTTTCTCAGGAAAACTGTTGGTTGGCTGCCAGAGCACAGGAAAACATAAATATTCTATAACACCAGCTCAATACTGCTGCCAAAGCAGTATCTTCTGTAGCACCTGAATTGCTGCTTCTGCTGCTACTACTACTATACACTATCCTACCTGCACTCTGGCATTTCCTAACTTCAGATCACAGATAGAGACAAAATGTAAACCTCAGCTGGATCAAGCTCCAACCCTGCATACGGCCTAACTGGTCTGCCCTCCCCTTCCCACACAGCCCAAAGCAGATATTTCACTGCCCAACATTTTGGGAATACACTCTGATGTAATTCCATAAGCACAGTGGATGCTCAACAAAGCCAAGTGAATGGACATATGCCATTTCCTACTTTTCTGGTGCATGACTTTAAATGAATATTTTCAATAATTTATGTTACAGAAAGACTCCACACTTGTATATTCATTTAAATATTTGTAATTTTTTAATGTACAGTTTGAAGATCAGAGTTTTGAACAGACTAGGAAGATAATAAATTGCTGCTGCCTCCGATTATCTAGATCTTTATAGTTTTCTTCCCCATATTGCCAATGAAGAATCTAAAAATTAAAGTCACTACTTGAAAATGAAACACATGTACATACAAATCTTCCAAGAGCTTTGGAGGTGCGCACTATGGTTCTTGATTCAAGCAAACAGGTGCCACTCTATGAAGTGGAGGAAAACAGTACAAATGTGTGAAGCTCTTTACGTGGGAAATTACAAGGGAGTTAAATGGCACTGAGCAAGGCACAAAAAGTGCTTTTAAAATAGAAAAAAGGGAACATGCAAAGAACCTCAGTATCTAATTTAATTAATGATTGAGAATGCAAAGGCTCCAACTGGTGAAACATTAGCAGCAGCCATGAATTTCACTGTAGCTCTGTATAACAAGTAATCTTACCTGAGTGATTCTCAAAAAAATGTCAACACATTGATTGTATTTTTCATCTGATCCTGTCAATGCTGAGATGACAGGCCCTGCAGGATGCAGCGAGAGATCAATGATGAAAACCAGATGTTTAGTCTTTTCAAAACCAAAACCTACAAGACCAGGCAAATATGATTTTTTGTCTGAGATATATGCTTCTTTATATCCAACAAATGCTAATGCTACATAATCACTTTCATACACATAAAGTTAACAAGCGTGTCTCTTCCTCAAAATCTGACCCCAGATGATTCATTTCACCAACATGTAACTTTAAACCTGGTCCCTAATACACTATTCATTCACGGGCTATCTGGTCACACAGCTAGTTATTTAGATCAGCTACTTCACACATCAACCTATGTTCTCTGGCCTTTCATGAAGGAGACTTGATTGTCCATCAGTTATGCAGAACACTTAAAACCTACACAAAATTTATCGCAATTCAGAAGCTGAGAACAGCAATGCACAATAGTATTACTCATAGCTACCTCAAGCAGAGTCATAAATTCATCTTCAGAAGTTAAAGGCATGTTATTGTCATTGTACAGCTGGAAGCTGACTTCCATAGACATGTTTACAAATACTGACTTAAACTGGCATTTCAATCAGACCACTTAAGTACTTGCAAAGGAATTTTAATGCTTGGCTATAATCAAGAACTCCACATTTAATATTAAGTAAACCCCAATCAGATTCAAACATAATTAATTATCAAATATGTTAAAGTGAAAACAAGTTAATATAGGGGGATGGAAATTTAGATAATTGTCATCTTATGTATAAAACTATTTAATATGCCTCTTAAATCTAGGCAAAATTTAAAACAGTATCCTGACAATCATTTCTCAACTTTTAAATTAAAATACAAGCAATGCAGTTAAACCTTACACTACCATGAATAATCACAAATTGGGCTTGTAAGGTGGGCTGATGCCAACCTTATGAAGTTTAACCATGACAAGTGCAAGGTCCTACACCTGGGTCTGAGCAATCCCAGGCACAGCTACAGGGTGGGCAGAGAAGAGATTCAGAGAAGCCCTGCGGAGAAGGACTTGGGGGTATTGGCTGATGAGAAAATGAACATGAGCCAGCAGTGTGCGCTTGCAGCCCAGAACACCAACCGTATCCTGGGCTGCATCAAAAGGAGCGTGACCAGCAGGTCAAAGGAGGTGATCCTGCCCCTCTACTCTGCTCTCGTGAGACATCACTTGGAGTATTGTGAGCAGTTCTGGTGTCCTCAACATAAAAAGGACATGGAACTGTTGGAGCAAGTCCAGAGGAGGGCCACCAGAATGATTAGGGGACTGAAGCACCTCCCGTATGAAGACAGGCTGAGAAAGGTGGGGCTGCTCAGCCTGGAGAAGAGAAGGCTGCGTGGAGACCTCAGAGCAGCCTGCCAGTATCTGAAGGCGGGCTATAGTGATGCTCGGGATGGACTATTCATTAGGGTCTATTAAGTGACAGGACAAGGGGTAATGGGTTAAGACTTAAAAAGGGTAAACTTAGATTGGATGTAAGAAGGAAATTCTTACTGTTAGGGTGGTGAGGCACTGGAATGGGTTGCCCAGGGAAGTTGTCAATGTTCCATCCCTGGCGGTGTTCAGGGCCAGGTTAGACGGAGCCTTGAGTGGCATGGTTTAGTGTGAGGTGTCCCTGCCCATGGCAGGGGGGCTGAAACTAGATGATCTTAAGGTCCTTTCCAACATAAACTATTCTATGAATCTATGATTCTATACCCTGAAATCAAAACAAAAATAGGATGGAACAGAACCTTACAAATCTGTAATATAACATTTAGATTTCTGGCTAAACTCTGTTTTGATATTTCCTTTGTGGGATGAAAAGACAGAATGGCCCCAAATACCAGGGTGAATGTAGGAAACCTTATAGTTTCCTAAAGTCGTCTCATACAGTCAGGAAGATACTAGCATATCTACAATAAATTATCCTGCACATGCACAGCACATTTATCCCAACTGCCAAATACCAAATCCCAATTTTACATGTTTCCATGTTACCATAAATCCTTACAAGAATCACATGAATGAGATAAACAGCACAAGCACCAAGCATACTCCATTACGGAACACACTGCACAGTACGCCAGAAATTCATACTCGACACAAAGAATATAACTTTCTTCATTTAAGAAAATTGTATTTGTTGTCAGAATAGACATAAATATATTTTTTAAGTCCATTATAAGGGTGACGTTCCAAAAACATTTTTATCAGCTTCATTACTGCACAGATTTGATAAACAGGAAATACATACTACAGCTTTAGATTCAAGTACATTAAGAATTTTATGCTAAGTGCAAGCAAACCCAATTAGAAAAACAAAAAGCCTACCTAGAAACATGACCATCAGTGTAAGTAGCAAAAGCAGCCTTTCTCTTTCTAATACATGCTGCGTTTTATACCATGACACTGCAGCCTCTGAGGGTCAGATTAATTAAGATCAACAGCAGCTGCAGTGCAACGTGAGAAGCACACTGCTACAGCTCTCACCAGTCCAGCACAATTACCTGCATCATTCCAACACTGGACAACAACTGACAACTATTACACTCCTGCAAGTCATTAGCTCCTACTGGCCTGTTGATAAATGTTAAGAAACAAACCAACCTGTTTTCAAGATGGACTGCAAAGCTGACTGCACCTGCTGCAGGACACAACCATGAGTCTCAGGGAGCTGTTTGCCAGTCAAATCTCTACAGATGTTGCTTAACTTTGGACACAGTTCTAATATAAAGACAGAAATGAGATAGCAACCCGGTGCAGGCCCCCCTCCTAAATCTCTCTATGCTCCATTTCTAAAAGCCAGTCTAACAATTTCACTAAATCCAAGGTTTTTCCCTCTGGCCAAAAAGCTACTTATCACTGATAAAAGAAATTCTGTGGTCAACTACTGAAGGCAATATCTAAGTCAATGCAATTAATTAAAGAACAAACAAGAATAAGTATTTAAAAAAAAGGTATTGCTTGTTACAGGCTGTACGCACCAAGAAAAGTGAGACTGTTTCTTTTACTGCATGAGGAAAACAATGAAAAGATTCAGACATTCCCAGCTTGTATTTTTCAAATATCAGCTCCAAGACCTATGTTCTGACCAACACCCACCAAAACTCTGATCTCTCTGTAAAATACCACTGAAGTATTATATGGAAATTTAAAACTTTGTGAAAGAGAAAAAAATTAAAATTTTCAATGCATACCAAATCTGGCTATTTTTCTTACATTTTGCTTTTTTTGGTTGACTGGGGGTGGGGTAGGGGGTGGAGTGTGTGTTTGTCTGTTTTGGTTTGGGGTTTTTGCTCTCCAGAATGCAGAAGTCCATTAAATAGGTATTCCTAATGAATAACTACTTTCAAGAAATTTTATCAAAAAAACAGTACTGCTACTAGAAGCACCTTCACCTACAAAAGTTTTCCAATCTACTGATAATCATCTGGTTTTCAATTATATTGAAAACTAGTAAAAAGCAATCACAAGAAAAAAGTTAAAAATTATTAAATATGGCATTTCTCTGTGATAAGACATGCTCCCTTTTTTCTTTTGACAACCAAGAGCACATATAGTCTGCATCGTTTATTGAAGTTGGCCTAACCATTCCAAATACAGCACAAGCTGTTTTAAACATTTCTTACACAAGACAAAGACACAGCATTTTCTTGCAAATCAAAGCCATTTACTATGTCAAAGTTTATTCACTCATTATCTTAAATCCCTACATGTAGATGAAACCTGCATAAAATTTCTATTAAACTTTCCAAAAATTTCTCTGCACCTACTAAATGAGAAGCTGATAAATGGTATTACATTGGGTGAGTTCAATATGTAAAAATCTGAAGATCGTACCAAGTTACATATTCAGTTTCAGCTTCCTTTTAAATGTAAAATACTAAGGATCTGCTGGCTAACAAGCTAACTTTTTTTTTATTCTGTTCCAGTAACCAGGCAACAGACAACTGTCCAACTGAGAATTATCTGTCTGAACAGCTGGCAATCAACACTTGGGGGTTTTTGGTGGTTGATCTTACAAAAACAGAGGAGTAGAAAGATCAGTGATTACTTTACAAACCTACACAGCTCTAGATTCCACCTCTGAAATCTCTGCTCACTATTCAGTAATTTCTTCAGTCCCATTCTCCCCAAAGTTACTCATGTAAGTAAGTATTTCCACCAGAATCTGAAAATCTTAAATATACACTTATGAAGTCTTTAGTTAGCCAATGTTAACACTAGGAAAAAAAGCAGAACAAAAGAGAGATGCATTTTTTTGATGTATGACAAACCAGCTTCAAGGAACCACAACAACAGGCAGCTAATAACTAACACTGTTACGCTTCTAACTCCATTCTAACTCTTTTTTCTCTTCTACAGCTGAAAAAGCAGTATTTTACTTCATTCTTTCAAGTGCTGATTTTTAATACAGATTGTTTTCCCTACTAGACTTTCGGCTGTTTATAAGAGTTATAAATTAACATGACAATTCCTTTATTATATAAAGGAAATAATAATAGTGAACCGAGCTGATATATTATACTGTTCCCCTTCCTAACAATTTAACAGGAGTAATGAAGCTGGGAAGTTAACTTATTAATTATACACTCCTTTAAAGTTGTGTTACTTGCACATTCAATGACTTTGAAAGGTTTTTAAGGGTCAGAATAAAAAAAAACTATTAAAAAGGGCACTTGCACAAAGATTAGCTAGACTATATCCCATAAAACATGAATGTTTCAGAAAAATCTGATATTCAAACAAAACATGAAATACAAGTGACTTGGTAAAAAATAACACTGCCACACAACACTTCATATGCTCTCTACACAAGGCAGGGAAGGAAACTGCTACGTTTTGTATTCCACAAACATTTAGATCACTACTGATTAGAAATCTGCTATAAAAACAATCCAGCTAATCTACTGTTAAAAGCAGTAAAACCTTATCCCCACTTAATTACTGTTTTATTAATCTCTGCTCTTAATATGACCTAATTTCAGTACACATATGACTTCATATCCAAATAAACTGAAAACACTAACCGAACTCAAATTCACTCAAGTACCAAGTTCAGACCAGGCAAGATCCTGTTGCAAGATAAACAACATGATGTGATGTAACATAATTTTGCATGTGTGTGTGCATGTGAAAGACTGGGGAGAGAGTGCAGAGAGAGAGACAAAGTGAGAGTTAATGCCAGCATTTGCAACGGGAAAAAATACACGTCCAAAGTAGCTTTCAGTCCAGGGCTCACTATATTCAGAATGGAGAAACAGATATGACAATGACAGCTTAATACAACAGAAAAACTCTTTTTTATATTATTCAAAATAAAGCCACACATTAAGATAGCTTCACAGGATAGCCACTTTCTTTATTAAGTTCATTTTATTGAAGTAGCATGGCTATGACTGTGTTTAAATTTTGTACCAGAATCTGCTAGTCAATACACACTCAGTACTTCTCTACAGAAAGGATAAGCACCATTTAGTTTAAAAGTAGGACATATTTTACCATTTTAATTTCATTTCCACTAAGCTAGGGGAACAAGCCTGAACAGAAAAGAATCAGGGAAAATCTAAGCACAATGACAAAATCAAATTGTAGAAGTCCAGACAATTAGAGAAAGCAAGCTGGTAACCTGAAAAGAGAAGAATAAATTGTGTACGCAAAAAATAAGACTGTACCAGTTGCTAAGGTATTTATATATTGTATATACTGCTTCCTATTACGAAAACTAAGGCATTTAGTGCAAAGCTGTTTTTTTCCTTCAATTTCATGTAATTAGAGCTGCCACATACTTCTTCAGTAATTAAGTCACCTTTTGATGCACAAAAATAATTCCAACAGAAATCAGTCTGTATACTGAAGTCCTATATCACAGAGGAGGAAAAAAAAGGAAAAAAAAGAACACTATTAGATCACAGAACTACTCACGACTTATGTATTACAACCAACTTCCGCCTTTCCAAACAGGAACTTGCTCAGACTGGTCTAAAACTTTTCAGAAAGAAAAGTTTCACAGAAGCTTCAGCAGGAGAACATTCCATAGCGAAATATACTTCAAATACACTTACAGTCACAAGCATCAGAGGTATGGACTAAGTAACTTCCTAACAGGAAAACACAGTAATTGCTTAAGAAACTTTGTTAGAAAAATAAACCACGTCTTTATATTAGCTATTTCACAAGGACTGTATTACCTAATGCCATATGAGCATGACAGTCTGGAAGAAACCCAAAAACCATCAGCTCAGGGAATGCCAGGACCTCCAAAAATTCCTGGGGCTGGTGGTCAAACGTGAATAGAAAGAATAACAAGAGCTAGCCACACTGTAATCCATTTCCCATCCCTGTTCCACACTTTAGCAGGTATCACTCACCAACTTCCTTAAAACACCTATTTTCTGTATGATGCAACGCAGCTGCAAATTCAAAGCGGACTGTATGAAGTCAAACTTCATCTGGGCATATTACAGTGAAACTGCTTGAGCCTCTCTGCCTTAGTTATTTATATTACTAGTGATTTTCAGACAGCATGTGTTTGGCATGAACATTTTTACTCATGTCATTCTAGCTTGCTAATTTTTATTTTTCAAAGGTTCATCTGCTACTACTGCTGTATCTTTACAATTTACTACACAAAAAAATATGTAATTCTAATTTAATCAGAAAACAGAAGAATTCTGCTAGAGCCCTAAACAAAAGATCTAATCTTTGCAGTGTCCTTTCCAAGCGAGTGTAAATAAACTGTAGTAAAATGAAAAGGCTTGTAATTTGGTATTTGGAATATTCTTCATAAACACCAATATTCTATAACATCCTTGCATATCTGATACCACCTCATGTATAATGCAGAAAATCTATTTCATTTTCATTTACTGACAGTGAATTTAATTTACTATTGTGGCTCTTTACCCAGATTATGCTCTTAATTCTGCAATCAGGCTCTTTTGAATGCTTTTATTTTTTCCAAGACTTTTTACAATTCTACATTGATTTCTTTTTTCCTGCCCTAACACACCTTTCAAAATAAAGGATCATTTTTTTTAACTTTCTAAAGTAAAAAAGAAGAAAAATTCCAAATCTCAAAGGCAACAAGCACCAGTTCATTAGCTGTATCTTTGAACAGGAAAAATCTACATATATCACTTTAACATCAGACATTTAAGTATTACAAACTACGTTCACTAAGGATACATACAACAGGTGCATTAAAATTCCTACAACAACAATCATCATTGTAAATAGACCACAATCTCTCCATTAAAAAAAAACCATCCACTTCTGCCTGACACTAAAGTTAGAGGATGGGAAAGCTAAATGCTCCAGTGTTTGTGTTGTTGACATCCATACCCAATTGCCTTCACTATTCTGTAGAATTCAGTCATCTTGTTAAACTAGATCAAATGCAAAGCTGGTCTCATTTTTCCAAGAGAAAAAAGTCCATAGCAGCTAGTCAACTCGAACCTAAATCGCCAGTTATTCTTCAAAATAACAAAATCAAAACACCAAAAAAAAGTGTTAGCTATGTTATCATTTTGCACCAGTTTTTAAAAAGTCCTCTAGAACAAAGCTCAATTACAGAATGCTAATTTGTTCATCTTTAGGGAAAAATTCATTTGATTGCAGAAGCTAAAATCTTGGATATCATTATGTAAGATTTCCTCTTCAGAAATTTATAAAAGAGAAATTATAAATAATGCATTTATTATTGTTATATGCAAATATGAAAACACTTTTTTCGCACATTAGCACAGTTGATAAAATACCCATTTTATTATTCATTCGACGTATTTCACTTCTATACTAGTTTTCTTCCACCATCATGATAAACATAATAAAAAGAATATCTAAAGAACGGCACTTGTCCTCTTTACTTCACTCCAGAGCCAGTTAACAAAGCAGCGAAGCAGAAATAAGGTACATAATGGACTTAAAGTAAATGGCCCATTCTTTAAGAAGCGGCTCTCATTTTTACTGATTGTAGCTTAATTGTCATTACAATGTCTGGAAACTTCAAACGAACAATTATTTTTTACACCAGCTGTCAACTTGGTTCCTTAAAGCTAAATTTCTTTTTTTTTTTTTTTTTTTTTAAACTAAAAACCAAATCAGCCAATGTTAATGAAAATATTCTTCTGCAGAAACATCGTAAGCATCTTTAAACATATTTCAAAGCAGTTAGGGTCTAGCCCATTCCATACACCAAGACAGAACATTTATATCCACTGTTGCACTCTGTAACATACTTTTCTGAGAAATAATGCTTCCAGCTGCACTGGTAGCGTAGTCATCACTATATGAAACACAATGACACATACATACATCCCTTGGGATTCATAAAGAAAGAATTGGCTAATTTTTGCACCTACCTGGATAAAAATCTTTGGATTTAGACAGCTTGATGGTGGCCCCAGTCTCTTTCTGCAACTGAACAATTGTCTGTCCTCCCTTCCCAATTATAGATCCAGCAGCATAACTAGGTATGAGGACCTTTAGAAAATACTGGCCGTCCTCTGAAAAATTGAGATATGCATGGTTAATATGGCTTACAAACTTTGATTTTTGCTCCCCAGCCCCACAAATAAACAAAATGTTACATCTTTAAACTCGTGCATTTACATCTAACCAGTTGCGTTATTCTACAAGACACACTTAGACTATGCCTTTGACGTCTTAAAATAAATATATATACCCAGAGTAAAATAAAGAATCCACATAGATTCCTTAGTTTTGTAAAAGAATAAAATTAAAAAAAATATTTCAAAGGTGAGTGTTTTTTCCCCAATGGCAACAACAGCATGAAGAAATGATCAGACCCCTTTTTAAAAAAAAATAAAAAAATAAAAGCCCTACACGAAAATGTTACTAGTGAAAACTACAACCTTGCTTGAAAATACTGCAAAAGAAATACCAAAACTAAAAAGGAATGAATTGTCAAACTAATAGCCCATCAGAATTTACATTAGCAAACGCATGAGAATAGCAATTAGCTATTGCCCGCACTCTTCTTAAGTATGCAAAACAACTACTCTGCTACCAAATAACCCACCCAAAATGTGGGGGCTTATTCCAAGCATTTCAGACGCTGCCAAGAAAACAACTCAACACGGTGTGGATGGAATCACTTGCCTAAGTAATCCTGATGTATTCCTTTAGCACTTCTTAAGTGACAATGATCTCTTTTAAGCTCATTAATTGAAGGCCGTTAAGAAGAATTTTTCCCAATTGATCAAAAGCTTAAGTCACTTATTTTAAATACACTTAAAAGGTGACGAGATGACAATGCCAGTCCTCTACCCACCACTAGCGTTAAAGCACACAATCGGAACAGGAAAAAAATACACAGAAGGGGGGGGGGGGGGGGGAAGGATTCCCCGTCTGATTCGGCAACCGCACAACTGTGTGTGCCCTCACCCCACTTCTAAATCCAGCTACACTTCAGTCTAAGGACCTTCCGTAACCGGCTCGGAAAAGTGCACGTCAATTAGGAAGCACTGAATTCCCAGACTTGGGCTCTCCCCAGTAATTAAGGCAACGTCCCATTGGCATGGATGTAAAGATTCTCATCATGTAACCTGTTTCACGAAGTTGATGTTTTTCCCACTAGGCAGAAGGAACGATCTCAGTTCACCTTGTTTCTCTCAACAGAGACTACAAGCGTCTCTAGAAGTGCCTGTGTGTGACACTCGTGCCCACCCGTATGAACATCGCCGGCTGAACCACGCAGTCAGACCGCTGCTTTTAATATTGGGCAAATAAATTCACCTCTGCCTCGGTGCATTGTTATGACGACTCCAGCGCAAATGGACAGCGGAGGTGCTGGTCCCGTTATAACTCATCTCCTCCAGGAAAGGCAGGATGTTAACTAGCGCGTCCCCGCAGACGAGCGGCGACCCCCCCCCCCCCGGCCGCCAGCCAGTCCTTGCCCCCAGCACAGCGAACACACGCCGCATACGCGCTGACAATAGAAGCGAGGCCAAGGAGTAGGAAAACGGCAAGGCTCAGATTCAACTTGCGACCCAAAGGATGTGAAAGGAGGGTAGTGCGTTTGCAGTCTCCTTCCAGCTGCCATTTATTTTCACCCATCGTTAGCCGGGCAAGGGAGATAACCGGACTGCAGAAGCCCCTTGTGCTCCCTCCTAGTCTCCGTAGGGTCACGGCTGTGCAGCCTCAGCGTGGATATTAAATAAAAAGACTGGTAGATGCTGAAAACCGACGCCATTTTGATGAATGATAACATTAGAGAAATGGGAATGTTTAGGGGGGGGAAGGGGGGAGACAGACAGGCAGGTAGAGAAGCGGAGAGGTGGGTGGGTTGGGCGGGGGGGGGGAGGTGACAGAGAATATACCTACCGCCCGTGTTGGTCCTCTTGGTGCTGCCGGCTTCGGGGGGGGCTTCAAGCGGTCTTTTCCGGGAGTCTGGAGGGTCCAGGTCTATGGGAACCCCGGTGTGGGTCCCGTTCTGCTGGCT
>JARCZZ010046750.1:0-28363 GCA_030323915.1 Brotogeris chrysoptera
GCGCATCCATCCCAGTGCAGCCTGTGCATCCATCCCAGTGCAGCCTGCTCATCCATCCCAGTGCAGGCTGCTCATCCATCCCAGTGCAGCCTGCGCATCCATCCCAGTGCAGGCTGCTCATCCATCCCAGTGCAGCCTGTGCATCCATCCCAGTGCAAGCTGCGCATCCATCCCAGTGCAAGCTGCGCATCCATCCCAGTGCAGCCTGTGCATCCATCCCAGTGCAGCCTGCGCATCCATCCCAGTGCAGGCTGCGCATCCATCCCAGTGCATCCTGCGCATCCATCCCAGTGCATCCTGCGCATCCATCCCAGTGCAGGCTGCGCATCCATCCCAGTGCAGCCTGTGCATCCATCCCAGTGCAGGCTGCCCATGGGTGGCTCCACAACCAGGGCAAAGACCATCACCGAACCACCCCTGCACCGTGCTCACCTCCTCGTAGTCATTCTCAGGGGTGAGGAAATCATCCACGATGGTGACCCGGTGCCCCAGCTGCTCACTGAGGGCATCCAGGAAGCGGTCGGTGTCGCGGCTGCGCGGGGGCCTGGAGAAGGTGAAGAGCTTCTTCCGTCGCGACAGAGGGCTGAGCGCGTAGCGCCGGTGCCGGGGCGATGGTGCCGGGCTGCTGTCGAGGCTGACGTAGGGGTTGGACTCGGTGCTGCTCGGGGAGGCCACGCTGCTGTGCAGGCGGTAGTAGCACTGCTGGGACGACACCGGGTCGCTGGGCCAGGAGATCACCGACTTGCGAGAACCTGCGGGGCAGAGCGGTGCTGAGGGGTACTGCAGGTGCAGCTCTGCGGGAGCTCACGCGTGGCACCGTCACTGCTTCACTATAAAGTAGCAGCAAGGGGAAGGTGCCTCCTCCTCCAGCACCAGCCACCACTGCTGAGCCCCCCAGCACTGCCTGAACCCATGGGAAGCTGATGCTACCTGCGGCGTGTGGCGGCTCCGGGGCAGGAGGCGATGCTCTGTGCAGGACAGTGTTCCCCATCTTGCCACCAAAGCTGCTGAGCAGGCGGTTTTCCAGCTCTGCGTAGACGGCCGACATCTGCAAACCAGGCAAAGAGCTGCTGTTGGTGCCTGAATCAATACAGGGCTTATGGAGACCCCAGACCTGTGATGGGGACAGGACAGCCACAGCGGACCCCCAGCTCCTTAAGAGAGGGCTTCACCCCCGCCAAGGCTATTCCCCGAGAGCCTCCCGAGGCAGCAGAAGGATGCTGACAGACACCAGTTAAAGCTGTCTAATTGCCCCGGGAAGTGACCTCAGAGGCGAGCTCTGAGGCAAGGATGCTGCAGCCACCAGGAGGTATTTACATGGGCACATCCTCTCCCATTCACTTTTCTCTGCTTTCCTGCGTTAGCACTACAGGGGTCAAACCGCTGATGCTGTGAACGTGACATTCCCGCACACATCGGCAAAGGGCATCGCACCATTTTGGGGTTGGGCGTCTCTGGCAGGGATGTGCCATCTCCAGCCTGTCTCTCCCCAGGGATCAGCCGAACCGGGACCTCCACGGTGTCACTCTGGCCTGTGGGGAAGGGAAGGAAGAGACAAACCAGTCAGGGACCCTCCTCTGCCTGTGCCCCCCGGCGCTGCTGCCCCATCAAGGTTCCCCAATCTCCTGCTAGGACTTAGCACGTGGTGAAGCACCCGGAGCTGCCAGGTCTGGGGATCCCAAGCAATTGATGCAGGGCAGCTGACAGCCCTGCGCACGGGCTGTGTGAAACAGGGAATGTCTTACTGCAGCTTCCCTGGGTGGCAGCAGGAGTCCCTCGGCAATGAAGCATCACGTGTGCTAGAAAACAAGTGCGATCGAGCAAAAGTCCTCCCGTGCCTCACCCTTCACCTCTCCAGATTCACTTTCTTCCTCTCTAAGATGAAGACATTCATCTCTCAGTCCACCCAACTGGTAGGCTTGGAAGGTGCCTGTAAATCCTCAGCACCAGAGTAGTGCTGTGACCATGGTGTTGTCACTGTGTTCCTCAGCAATGCTGCACACAGGGGATGGTGCCAAACGCAGAGTTTCCATCACAGTATTTCAGGGCAAGAGGCGTTATCCAGGACACGTGCAGGACTTTGTGCTATGCTGAGAACTCTCAGGTCACTGAGACACCACCGTGCCTTGGTGTTCCTTTATGGTTCCTTCTTGTTCAGCCTCCCTTTAGGTGCTGGACAGGGGTCACCACATGCAGCATTGAGGTTGCAGGGTCCCAAATCTGATCCTTTCACTTGCAGATGCCCAGGCAGCCCCGGCCACCCCAGCAGTGTCCCTGAGACAGGGCTCTGCAGGGCACATGAGGAGGGAGGGGGATGTGGACCCCGTGAAGGCACAAGGAGTGGCGTTGGTTTGACCAGCTCCAAATAAAACTGGTTTCCCATTGCATCCGTGGGGTGGATGTTCAGGGGCTGATGCTGCAGCAGTGTAAGCTCTCAGAGACCCCGTTTGTCTCCAAGGGCACGTGAGGCACTGCCGGGAGGACGCAGCCTGCAATCCCTGCCTTTCCCAAGCCTTGGAGGGCAGGTTCCACATTATGGGAACCAGGACATCAAAGCCCTGCGCTGGCTCGATGCTGACTCCACCTTTTCCCACCATTCCTGCTTAGGCCGGGTCAGGACGGAGGCCTGGGCACAGCGGAGCCCGCGGGACCCATCTCCCTCCTCCCCAAGGGACCCCTCTGTACCCACCTGCGGCCCCATCCTCGGGGCGGGGGGTCCGAAGGCTTCCCCTGCACACAGAGGCCCCTCGCACGGAGCTGCGGTACCGTTCCTCTGCCTCCGGCTCCGCTGCGGCACAGAATATCCCCGTGAGGCACAGACCCCACGGCTCCCCCGGCCCCTCGCCATGACACGGGGCTCCCCCTGTGCTCCAACAGGACATGGAGTGGCTTTATCCAGCGGGATTGGCATCCAACAGCTTATGGGGCACATGAACTTCAGCCCTGAGCTTGGCTGGTCCACAGGGACCTGGCTGACTCCTTCCTGCCCTCAAGAAGGGAGAAGGGGCCAGCACTGAAATAGTGCCTGGAAGAACACGGGATGTGATGGATTGGTCCATGTGCAGTTCAGTGCTCAGGCTTACAGCAGGGTGAAGATACCGGAGCATCAGGCTCCATGGTATCTGACAGCCCAGTGTATGGACAGCCCAACGCACACAAGCACCAGAGATCATCACTGTTTGGAAGAAGCCCAGGTGAGGGGACTAACCCAAACTCAGAGATCTCTGGCCATTGGGCATCCCCGCAGGGACACACACATAATGCACTGGAAGAACTAGAGCTTCACATGGTCTGAGGTTGCTCCGTTCACCTGAGAAGCTGAAAGGAGCAAAATATATCAGGTTCCCTCTGCTCTAAGGTTTATAAACTCATTTTAGGGTCTAAGTCCTACAACATGTTTGGTAGGTGGGGGCATGATTCTGCACACACACAGTGGCAATTGAGAGTGCAAATTAGGTGAGCAAATACCCAACAGGTTTCCATGCGCACCAGGGGAAAGACTGTGCTGCAGTAACTGTGTTCCTCCAAAAGTCTCTCTTGAAGGACCAACAAGTTACCTGCATTGAGCCTAGAATAAACCACTCAGCGCAATGTAAATAGCTTGGAATAGGTGAATTTGAAAGCAATTAAGAAGTCGGAACCCAAAGGTTAAGCCATTTCAGTCCAAATTTGCCCTCGCTTTTCTGCTGTCTGACTGAAACCCCCGTATTCCTCAGCTTCCAAAAGCCTCTGCTCCTGAAGACAGCCTCTCTGGTGTCATCTCCCCTCTCAATGCAGCTTCCTTCCAAAACTACAGGGTACAGAAAAGGTGACCTCCTGCCTGACATCTGCAAAACAACTTCATCAGTGACAGGAGCTGGAGACCTCTTTGTGCTGCTCTACATCCCACATGTAAGGGCAGGAGCCAGGCAGGACAGAGCTGCAACTGGCTCCCAGTGTAATGGACCACGGTCCCCATGGACCTGGTGGGACACAGCACATCCGTGTTGGAGCGCAGGGACTTTCCTCTCACCTTCCAAGGACTTGTAACCCAGAAACCTGGCAATCTTTTGCTGGCAGTGCTCCTGCTCCTCATAGGTCAGCAGCTGGTAGATAAACTGCCAGATGACTTGCTTGGCCGGTGTGTCCAGCACCGGGTACACATCCACAATGAGAGTGTCAATGTTCCTGCAGAACGGGAAAGAGAGGCCTGGGCAGTGAGCGCATCCCTACGGCACAGCCCCGCTTCCATGGGCTCTGCTGGGGCTCTGCCATTGGGCATTGACACAAACGGATCGTTCCAGAGGTGATGGATTATAAGGAAGGGATGAGCCCTTTGGGAAGTGGAGTTGTGCAGCTGGGGCTAACAGGGAGCTTTGGGTGATCAGCAGCACCTGAGAGCCAGGGATAAAGCCTGGTGCCAGGGAGGGACAGGCTGGGTTGATGGCTGAGGTTCACCAGGCTCAGTGCTGGGCCCTGCATTTGAGTCACAACAACGCCATGGAATGCTCCAGGCTTGGGAAGAGAGCCTGGAAAGCTGCCCGTGGAGAAGGACCTGGGGGCATTGGCCCACAGCAGGTAAAGATGAGCCAGCAGCGTGCCCCGGTGGCCAAGAAGGCCAAGAGCATCCTGGCCTGCATCAGCGCCAGTGAGGCAGCAGGGCTGGGGCAGGGATTGTCCCCCTGTGCTGGGCACTGGGGAGGCTGTACCTTGAATCCTGTGTTTAGTTCTGGGCCCCTTGCTACAAGAGAGACATTGAGGTGCTGGAGCAGGGCCAGAGAAGGGCAACAGAGCTGGTGCGTTGCCTGGAGCACAGTGTGATGGGGAATGGCTGAGGGACCTGGGGGGTTCAGATGGAGAAGAGAAGGCTCAGGGGGGAACTGATTGCTCCCTACAACTGCCTGAGAGGAGGATGGAGTGATGTGGGTCAGTCTCTTTTCCCAAGGAGCAAGCATCAGGATAAGAGGAAGCAGCCTTGCTCCCTGCAGCTCTGGGGTTGGCAGCAGGTAAAACATTGCTGGAAGACCAAGCAACGTACGCTGCCCTGTGCTGGGAGGGGAGCCTGTGGACATGATTCCTGGTACTGGGGCTCCCATCCTTGTGCCACTGAGCAAGAGCAAATATCCTGCTAGGTTTGGGTCTATATTTCCCAGTTGCAGACCCCAGGGACTTGCTCTGCTCCCACAGCTGCTGCTCCTCAGGCTGAAATACCCAGCTGGGGAACCCCGTAGGAGAGCACAGGCAATGATTTCTGCTGCCTCCCCCAGCAGTGCAGGCACAGAGGCAGCCCATCCGCATCCCGAGTGGGATCCACGCTCCTGAGGAGCAGCCACAGCCCAGCTCTGCGCGAAGAGGCAGAAGCATCACCCAGCACCGAAGTGATGGCACATTCACTGTGGTGCAGGGAGGTTAAAGATCAAGGGCAGAAAACAAGGGCACTATTGAAAGCCTGCAGTCTGCAAAGGGATCAGTTTCAAGCCTTGCAGCAGAACAGGGTATGCTCCATCACAGGGTGAGGGCTCTGCCAGCCGCAGCATTACCGCACTGCCACCAAGGGTGTGCTGCTGCTGAGGCGCTCAGAGTGAAAAGACAAGGATGAGACACTGGAAAATCACTGGAAGAGGCGGAATGCGGCTGTTGGGAACAGCCAGAGAGCAAGAGAGCCTGCAGCGTGGGGGACCAGGGTCACTATGAGCGGTTTAGGGATGTGCTGCCAGCAAAGGGGTCTGCCTTCTGCTTGGGCATCGCTACCAGGCTGGGTACCAGCACTAGAGGGATGGAGCTGCTGCCGAGTTACCGATGTTGGAAGAAGCCTTCCAGCGCCTTGCAGACCGAATAGCGCTCAGGGGGGGTCAGCAGATGCTCCAGCTGCTGCGTGAAGGTCCGTCCTTGGATCTTGATGCTAGAGGGGAGGATCTCTGCCACCCACTGCAGGGAGGTGAGCGCGGAGGAGCTGCTCGGGGAGTCGGCAGCATCCGAGTCTGCAGGGTGTGGGTAGAGAGAGAAGAGACAATTGAACAGACAGAGTCTCCACCACGGGTTCAAAGGCCGGTCCTGAAACCGGGGGGCAGAGCTGGGGGGGGCCGGGGCAGCTGAACGCAACCAGGTTTGGTCAGTGGGCTGGGGACGGTCCCGTATGTGTCCCCCCAGTCCCTGCCTGAAGCCAAAACCACTCGCACACCCCGGGCTCCACCTCCTGGTCCTCCAGTTAAATACCTCGGAGAAGGGGGACAGAGTGTGGAGCCTCAGCCCCGTAGAAATCCGAATCCTGATGTGCTGATACAGAGGTTGTGACCACAGGGTAAAACCAAGCAGGTTTCAGGCCCTGGAAGGCAGCATGGGGACAAGGTGGAATGGCTCATCTGGAGCTGTGACTGCCCCTGCCTTCCTGGACCAGCTCCCTGGAGCTCGTGGCTACCCCAGTAGGTCCTGTGGGACATGAGCTGGGGTATTTTGACAGGGATGCTCTCTGGGATCTCTCTCTTCACCCATCCTGCTTCTCACTTTCTGTGGCCACATGCAGATGTTGTCCCTTCTCTGGCTCTCTAAAGCCTCTGCTCATGTTTTAAAGTACTTTATGATAATCATTGACTTCAAAAGCAGCATCAGCCAAGGGTTACCTCTGAGTGAACTGAGGCTTGGAAGGGCTTTTGGTTTGCCAGGCTCATCTGCACTGGTCCCTGTGCTGTCTCTGCAGCGAGTGCAGGGCTAAGCAGCTGCAGAAAGGGACCTGACAAGACCATGGGATACACTTATCCATCTAGGAATATCCACGGGATGCGCTTATCCACTTAGGAATGTGACTAAAGTAGCAGGAGTAAAAAAAATCCATCTTTCTTTGGCTCCTTCTGGGAGGCAGTGAAGCAGTTTGAGTGCCACTGCTCAGTCGTGTTAAGTAGTGAGGTGCCCAGGTTTGTTCCTAGCATCCATACAAATGAGTTGGTATCACAGGGCTCCTAAGGTACAGCTCTGGAGAGTCCATTGCTGCTGCAGAGAGAAAAGCCAGTCCCTAATTCCTGCATTGTGGAGCAGTATCCCAATAGCACACTGACCCTCCTGCCTTTGGAAACGCAGCAGTGACCGTGCTCTGCCCTGGGCTGTGGTCCTGTCCCTCTGCTCAAGCGGCGCTGGCAGGCACCCGCCTGGCCCCGGCACCCCTCCCCTGCTGCTGCTGTGCTCACCACAGCAGCTGAATTATTCATCCAGCAGCAGCTATTCCGAGCAGCACAGAGCACACACAACGAGGGGTTTGCACAGCGGCCATGGATGCACAGGGTTGGATTACTCCGGTCAAGTACACGGCACGGAAAGGACATCGGCAAGGGCTGTCAAGGGCGATCATACAGCAGGATGAACCCTTCTGCAGAGCAGCCAAGCCTGATCCCAGAAAGCAGGCGAGGAGAGCAGCGCTCCAGGCAGTGCGTTAAACCTGCTGAGCCTATGGGAGCTATTTGGCAATTCCCTCTGCGGGGAATTGGAGTTGGAGATCCAGCGAGGGGGTCCGGCAGCCCCAAAGCCTCCTCCTTGTGCTCTTACCATTGGAGAAGTTGACAATCCCCTCTTCCACCACCAAGGTGGGCATCGCCCCACTGCCCTGCAGCATCGACACCACCTTGTCATGGGAGCAGTTCCTGGGGACACAGAGAGCCAGGGTTAGGGCAGCACTGTGGGCAGCAGCTCAGTGAGAGCAGAGGTGAAGCAGAGCTTGCAGCCACCTCTGTCTTACAGAAAGCCTCATCTCATTGCTCGGAGCCCGGCAGCGCTGGGCCCCACTCTGACCCCCCCCCGGCCTCTCAATCTGTGCTTGCTTTTATCTGTGCTGCAAAGAGAAGAGCCCCAATCACACCCTGCGACTGAACCAGTGCTCCTTCAAGCTACGCTCAGGAGCAGAAGCTGAACTTCTCATTTCAATGGCGCAGTGCTGCGGGTCTCTCCTTGCCTGGCCTAATTCTGCAGGAAAGGAAAACGCAAGGTGGGTGTAAAATGTATTTTTGTAGGCAAAACCATCTCAGAGTGCCCTTGGAAAAGGGTATGGGCCAGGCTGGGACAGCGCCTGCTCTGAGGACAATCTTCAGCTCGTTTCTCCTCTATTCGCTGGCAATGCTGCATCAGCCCCGGCTCTGCTGGATCAGCTGAAACGTGAGGACCTGAGCACTGACAGAAGCAGCATCAGATGTTCGACCTTTAAATATTCATCACTGTCTCTCATCCTGCAGCCCCCTCTCACCCTTTGCTCTTGTTTTTTGGGTGGAAAGACCAGCCCGAGGACACACGGGCTGCTGGCGAGGTGCACACGCGCCTCTGCTTTGACTGCTGTGAGCGAATAACACACAGAAGGATTAACTTCTGCGTGCAAATGCATTGCCTGTGGTTCGAAGTTTAGGATCCCGTTCCGGGAGCGATCCATGGGCTGGCTGGTGCTCCGCTCCTTTCAAAAGCAGAGCCCCAAGGGTTTGACGTGTACAATATAACCCACAGTGCTCGAATCAGGGTCTGCGGTGGGCTGCAGTCAGGACACCAGTTACATACAGTGCCGTGCATTATACATGGTTACTGGTACAGAGAAGTCAAAGGAGGAGCAGGGATGGAGCTGAAATACCACTCGCAGAGCCAGTTTTTATAAGGGAATGTTAAAGGAGATGTCCACGTGGGCCAACCCTGCCAGTAAAGAGCTGTAGAGACAGCAGTAGATGTCCACATGGGCCAACCTCAGTAGAGAGCTCTCGGGGATCACCAGCTCTCATTTGGGTTGCACAAGAGTGAACAGTGAAGATGCAGGTGCTTGGCCACCTTCCACCCCAGGACCCCTTGGCACAGGTCTTCTAAAGAGCCTCCTACCTCATGTCCAGGCCATTGAGGAACAGGATCCTGTCTCCAGCCTTGAGAGCAGCCTTCTCCGCCGGGCTCCCTAAATCCACAGGGAACAAGAGGGGCTTTAGCTGGCAGATCCCTGCTCACAGGGATGGGGTCCCAGCTCTCCGACTGCCCCATGGCCAGGGAACCCCCCCGGAGCAGGGAATCCACAGCAGCGGGGTTATCTGAGTGAGCTGGAGCCATTCACCGGGCATGATGATGCGAGCACCCAGCTTGCATTGGAAATGCAGGTACGATTCCAGGCTGTTCATTGCGCACAGACATTTCCCACCTTTCAACACAGGGAGTGCATAAAGCCAAACCAAAATGCACCAAAGGCACCCATTACTTTTGCCATTTTCTAGCCGAGAGCGGGTACTTTAAGCTTCCGATTCAGACCCAAGGTAAATCAGTGCCTGAATGTGGTGGCTGGAGGTTTCCTTACCTGGCAGCACAGACTCGATCCACACCGGGGCATGGCCACGCAGCGTGAAGCCGAAGCTTCTGTTGCCTTTATAGACTCGCACAGTTCTGCAAGGGGGAAAGCAAACGTGAAACCAGAGCCCAGTGCTTGGTTCTTGTTCCATTCCCCAGCCCCTCCAAAGCCCTGGCATCTCCCTGGGGAGGGCTGGAGGGATGCAGGTGCCATCCCTTATGTGCTATCACCGCAGCCCTGAGGCAGCTGCAGTCCCCACTGTGACCAGGCCACCCATGCTGGAGCTCTGTTAAGCTAAAGCTTAGCATCCATTAACCAGGGCTCCAGCATGGGGAGGTTGGAGGGTCTGGAGGAGACAACAGCTCTTTAGGGCAATGCCCCTGAGCATGGACTTTTACTCCGCATTAAATACTGAATTCATAAATCCACCATCCACGCCTTCAAATCCAACGTGTTTGTAAAGTGGGACATGGGATATAGCTTGTATATTGCACAGAATAAGAGACAGCGTGCTTCAGGTGTAGCGATCTCGTCGGCTGATGAGAGAGAAACTGCATTCCGCTAGGAAATTTTGGAAGGAATTTAGGAAATCGCCCTGCTGGGAGGTTGATTGGAGCTGGGAGTTGTTCCCTGCAGGAAGCTGGGGAAAGCAACGTTACTGAGATCATTTGCAACCACAGAGCCTGTTGTAGGGATGTATCCTACACTGTCAGGAAAGGAGACTGCTGGAGGTGGGTTTTGGAGCAGTCACATCAAAAATTGCCCTGGCAGGAGGTGGGATGCTGCTGAACACCCTGCAGACACCAGCTGCAGGCAGGGGAATAGCTCGGAGCATGCCTGTGGCAGCACTGCCCATCCCGAATGATTCCCCAGCTGTGCTGTCAGAGCAAATCCCGCTGGGAATGGAGCAGGAGCCACCGCCAGCTGAGCTCCGGCCATATGAGCAGTGGGAAATGGGTTAATCCCCCGTGCACCAGGGATTGTCCCTCTTTCGTCCTTCCTCCTATGGCCTCAAGCTCAGACACCCACTGGGGCAGGGAAGGACCACACAGCCTGTTCTGTGCCAAGGTGCCTGGCACGGCCAGGTATCCTGCATCCCATTGGCATGGCCAGGTACCCCGTGTCCCACCAGTACATCCATGTACCCTGCATCCCAATGGCACATCAAAGTACCCCGCATCCCACCAGCATGGTCAGGTACCCTGTATCTCACTGGCATACCCAGGTACCCTGCATCCCACCAGCACTTCAAAGTACCCCACATCCCATTGTCACAGAAGCCAACGTCCCCTCACACCCTGCCAGCGCCACCTCAGCTCCTCATCCCAGCCAGCCCTGTGACAGCGAGGGGACAGAAAGAGTGGCTCAGAGCTGGGACAAGAGGCACAAACATGCCCAATGAAAGGCCTTTGTTCATCCTCATCCCAGTTGGATTCCACCCACCCCTCACCCCAAAGGCATCCCCTTTCCCCGCCGTCCCTCCACACGCAGAACCAGCGGCTGCCTCCCTGGGGGCACGCAGGAGCGGCAGTTACCTGCGGGCAGCCCCCGCGGCCGCATTGCTGGTGAGGAGCGAGGTGGTTTTGCGCAGGCTCCTGCTGAGCTCCTCGTGGCTGCGGGGCACGGAGCTGGCGCGGGTGGACACGAGGAGCCGCTCCGGGTGGTCCTCGCTCCGGCTGCGCCGCAGGCGGTGGCTGTGCTGCTCGCTCTTGGAGCGGCAGAGTTTGCTGATGAGGCTCTGCGATACCACTTCGTCAAACCGCTGCCGGTGCTTCTTGGGGATGAAGATCCTGCAGGAGCGGCACCAGGGAGGAGGGAGTGAGGAGCACGGGGCGGATGTGGCCCAGGGCGCAGGATCCGGCCGTAGCTGGGAGCCCCGGCCCCTCGGGCGCCCTTGGCCTCAGTCCTCCCGGAGCTGGGGACGCCAGGGATGCTGGAGACACCAGGGATGCCAGCGGCACCTCGTGCCCCATCCTGTGCGCGGCTCCAGCAGGGTGAGGATGTCAGACCTCTCCACAGCACTGACACTGATTCAAACAGCCCAGACAGGACTTCACATTTCCTGGCTCCAGCCTTGGCTGTTGCCACCCTCCAGCTCCCGCTATAGCCAGGCAGGGGCCTCATACCCCTTGTGAGGTGCTGATGCTGCGGGGATGAGGATGCTGCAGACAAGGGGACACCACTGAGAACTTGCTCTGTTTCTGTTCACCCCCCTGCCTGGTAGGGGCTGCTGCAGCGAAGTGGCCCTTGTGCCCCCAAAAAGGACCCCTGAACCCTCAGTGGATGCAAAGTGGGGTCCTGGGAGGAGGGTACATCCACACTGCTCCAACCTCTGCCAGGACATCACCCCTGCGACTCCAGGAGACACTTTTCCTTTACCTTCTGCCACTACAACAGCCAGACACCGACACCCCCTCACCTACTCCCACCTCCCGTTTGCACATTTTGGGGCTTCAGGAGGAGCTGTTATCTCTGGGTGTTTCTATAGCAACTCCACACCGGGCTGCTCCTCGCAGCTGCGTTAGACAATAGCATCTTGTGAGGTTCATTAGTGCTCATCACCTCATGAGGACTTGCTCCCTACATTAGCACAAACCCCGACACTTGTTCTGCAGGAGGGATGTGAGCATCACCTCAAACTGCCCGGGGACCTCATCCCCTGGGGAGCATTAACTGGGGCAGACTCAGTGTCACAGGACCCACAGCACCTTGCTTTAAGGGGGCTGCACTGGATGCCATGAGGGTGGCTGGAGAGGCTGGGGTTGGCATCGGTCCCCATCCTCAGGCAGTGTCACCAAAGGAACCCAAAAGCCTGGCTGAACCCAGAGGAGAAGGGAGGGGAGGCTTCAAACCCTACACCTACTGTGACCAGGACATCTCTACTTCCCCCCAACAAAAGGCAGAACTCAAAATAAGCTGATGAGTAGGAGCAAGCAGAATGCCACCATCCCGAGCCTGGCACATGCTCCCACAAAGCATTTGGTGACGATTTAAAATAAGCAACATGCTGGTACAATTCACAATCACTTTGTGATTAAGCAGCAACTAGAAAAGAGTGAGATGATGCCAGTAGATGGTTCAAACGCTGCGGTGAGCAGGCTCCTATGGGACCCCAGCCCTGTGGCAGGGGAGGATGCGGTGGAGCACTGAGTCCTGGCCGGATCCCACACCTCTGGCCCATGATGGGCTCCCACCAGGGAGAAGTGCGGGTTCCTTGCAGGGAAAAGCAGCACGCTCCCATTTCAGTTGGCCAAATTAAACTGCCCTGCTCGCTGCAGCGGGGCTGCCCCACTTTGCACTGCCTGATGCAGACATCAGGGCTGAGGAGTGAAGTACGGCGCAGCTCGATAACCAGGGGAAGGACACGCTTTAAGGATGAACTGACTCTGCAGGAGTAAAGCGGTGTTTTAGCAAGGAGAGGAGCTCACTGGTAAAAATAATCCTATTAAAGCATGCAAAAGAGTTTCCTTCTGCAAAACGCTCTGCGAGGAGCTGCAGTGCTGCTGGGTGCTGGGCCCCTGAGTTCCTGACACCCTGTGCTTCAGCAGCGGCTGCCTCTGAGCTGTGGGTGCCCAGGTCCAGTCCTGAACAAGGGACCTTCCAAAGGTAGCACATGGGATGTCATTAGACATCGTTGGTGCCTCAGCCTGTTCTCTGCTCCAGCACAGTGCCCAGTGCTTAGTGAGGAACCATGGCTATCTCTGCAGCTCCCTGCAATCCCATGGGAGAAACCTGCCTCTGCCCATCAGCGTGGCATTGAGGAGCAGCACCCAGCTGGGGTTTCCCTCTCCCAGCAAATCCCACTGGGATGCAGGGAGCACAGATGCACCCGCCCTGTTTGGGCAGACAGGGAGGGCTAGGGATCTGCGCAGCACTGACCTCTTGCCTTCACCTTCCTCTTCCTCCTCCTTGGGTGCTCCAGGTCAGCCCTGGCTCTGTTCCCTGTTGGAAAGGGGATGGGAAAAGCATCCCCAGCCCATGCTCTGACTGTGAATTCAGGGTGTTTTCCAGGCCAGGAGAGGCCCCAGAGGCTTCGGGATGCTTCACCTTCCATCCTTCTCAGAAGCAGCCCAGCCGGGACAGCAGCACAGTGCTGCAGGATGGGAACCCACCGGTCCCCATCCACTCAGCTCCCTGCTCTGGTGCTCATCTTGGTCTTAGTCACACCCACTGCTTTTAAACTCCAAGACAGGCCCCTTGCAGCTCCCCTCTGGACAAGCATCCCTGTTCCTGCAGCCTGGGCATGCTGACAACCCCACACCCTGGAAAACCACTTTCACAAGCGCACAGGTCCTGGGATGGGCACCCAGCTCACACGGACGGTGCCGCCCTGGAATGCTGCGTGCTGAGATTCAGCAGTGCCATACGCATCCCCCTAAGCAGGGCAGTGGTGTTGGCTCCAGCCCTGGTGGGAACAGGTAGAAGCAGCCCCAAGTTCGCTCAGGGCTCATGCTCAGCCAGGGCTGGGAGCAAGAGGACCCCAATGCTGGCTCCATCACCCACTGTGCCATCACACAGCACTCCCAAACCCCATCCTCACCACCCATCCTTTGCTGGACCACAGTGATGGAGACAAAGCAGCCCCAGATGGGCACTTCCCGCCTGTTCCCACCTCCCACCCCAGTTTTCCACCTGAGCTTCACTCAACTCCCCCCAGCAGCTCCTGAGGAGCCTCTATGACACCACCTCATGCGAGAGGCACCGCGGGGACGTTTCCCATCACATCCAGCACCACACGCACCACGCGAGGAGCGGCAGGTGGACACGTACCGAAAATGCCGGGAGAAACTCCGGTCCTTTCCCATTTGTCAGGGTACGGCGGCGGGAACAAAGGGGAGACGCTTCAGATCCTCATGCAGCTGAGCCTCAGCCTCGGCTCACGCCCACGACGCGGCCGGATCCAACAACCAAGCCCTGCGCCAGCCGGTGCCCCTCTGTCACTTGTCACCCCTGCGGTGCCCGGGGACGCGGCCAGATGGGCCGGCGAGCAGCAAACCCTACCTGTGCCGAGCCCCTGCCTGCTGCCCGCCACGCACCCAGCCCCGGCTGGACCGGCACCATCCACCCCGTGCCTCCTGCTTATCAATAGGGCTCCGGCACCCGCTCTGCCCTCCCCGCTCCGGCTCCGGAGCCGCTCGCCTTCCCTAAGCACTGCAGCCGCTGTGATGTGTATCTGGAAGGATCTCGCAGCAGAAAGGAGGGCACTGCTCGGCGCCGAACTCCGGGGGGATGCCTCCCTGGTGCTAATTAGTTGACTTCTAAAGTGCTTCTGTTTAAATTACATGCTGCAATAATGGGTGAGAAAGCTTAAAGGCAAACGGCATCGGCAGTGGCGGGGATGCGGCAGGTGGAGATGCCTTGGACCAGGACCAGCACCAGGATCAAAACCATGGGCCCAAACCTCTCCCCACACCACAGAGCATCATTTAGCACAGCAGCGCTGTTCATGAAGGATAGAAGATAATAAACCCCACATCTTTAATTTAAATAATGCCATCTTTGAGCACAGCGCTCGCGTTTGATGAAGGGGATGTGGAGCTTCCCGGAGCTGCCAACATTAGACGTGATCTCCAGGTAGCAAAGGAAGGAAAAATGAAAAGTGAATGGTTTAGCCCCAAAACAGTGAGCAAAGGCCTGACCTCGAGTCTATCGGTTGCACAGAGAAAAACACATCCCAGGGTGGTTAAAGCATTTGGATTACGTCTGAAGTGTGCTATGTAACAGCTACCCCTCTGGAGAAGCACTTCCCCACAGTGTGCTGCAGTGCTGGAATTCATACACTTTGGGGAGGGATAACTCTTGCACAGCCTTTCCCAGTATCAGGACTTCCGCTTCTGAACCTGTCCTGATTTGATCCATCCTAACCTACCCTTGCGCAGCCGTGCACTGGCCTCCAGCCCCAGCAGCACCGACAGCCACAGGGGACAGACACATCCGAACCCTCCTGCACGAGCGGGACTCACTCCAGCCCAGCAGCGAGCTGGACCTGCAGCTTTCACAGGGGCTGTTATCCCATTATCCCCGGTAATGGAGGCTCCGTAATCACTCCTCTGGCTTTAGATGTTTTGCAGATGTGGCTGTTGTTATCATTAAATAGGAATGAAGGTGCATTTGCAGCCGAGAGCACCGACACAGGGGGATGCAGTGGATATACATTGGGTTCAGGAGCCTCTCACAGCCATTCTCCAGCCACCCCACTGGTTCCTGGGGACAACCCCAACCCGTGAGCCCCACACAGTGGCTTTCAGGGAGGGTCACCCTCTCCTGACCCACCCCTGCACTGCTTCCAGTGGTGATTGATGCATCAGTTGCTGGTAAGAGCCTTCCTGGAGCAGCGCCGCAGCCCGTGCCTGGCTCAGGGTCACCTTCCCCATCAGCCCCGGGGTGCCCTCACCTCTCCCAAACCCGGTGCCCCTGCGTCCAAACCAAGAGCCGATGGCTTTGTCCTTCCCTAGCAGGGACAAACAGCCCTGAAGCTGCCGGAGGCCTTCAAAGAAGCCCCCAGAAAGCACCAGCACCCCTTGTGTCACCTCCTGCTTCCCAGAGCCACAGGGAGCAGCCTCCTCAGCCCACTGTCCCCAACCTGCTTGCTGCTGGGAACACCGGCGCAAGAGCAGCTTTCCATGTTCTATTTGAGATACTGGCAAACTCAGACCCCGTAACCGCTTCCCAAAGGACAGAGGCGGCTCGGTGCCGGGGCACAAGCAGACCAGGCTGCTACAGTCTGCGTTACAGCCATAGCGTGATTTGTCAGAAGAATCTAATCTCCTCCATTTGCACTGAGGCGTTTTGGCCATGACCTATTTGAACTCCGCCAATGAAAAGGAACTCTGCTCCCCAACGTTTCACTGCTGGCACCGTTTTTGTCCCTGCTGCCCTAATTCCTTTCTTTTTGGCCAGTTGAACATATGCTGTGCCATCGGATTAGGGATTCTTTAGAATGGAAGCAAACCAGAGCTGCTTTTCCTCCATCACCAGAGGCTCTACGCAGGCAGGGGGACAGTGTCCGCGTGTGGTTTGAGGTGCTGCATCAGGCACAGCCAGAGAGATGCAGGACGGGGGGTGTCACACAATACAAGCTGCATCAGTGCCTGAAAGACCTGGAAAGCTCCCCCCAACCCTAGAGGAGCGGGTACATGGACGGGACCACAAGCAGGGAAGCAGCACAACCCATAATATATAAATCCTGATGCTAAATGTAATTTCTTATCCAGAGACAGTCACAGATGGCTGGAGCCTTTTAATACGGGAGCATGCCAAGCGCTGTTATTACTGGGAAAAACAAGCTGAGACAAATAGATCGTGTTTGGAGCGCTGTTAAAATGAACTCGATGGAATTTCTCCCGTGATAAGGGAACCCCTGATGGGCAGTGATTTTCTTTGTCAGGGATCAAAAGGGACTGCAAACAAAGCAGCTCTTGCCAAGCCCAAAGGGCCAGGAACTTGGGCTGCTCACTTTGGGTTTCCCACCAGAACAGGGGCTATTTGGGAAGCAAACAGAACATAACCAAAGCAGGGTAGTAACAAACTACCCCAAACTGTTCTCCCTGCAGCAGGGTGAAGCACATTGTGACTCAAAGCAGATCCATGACAACACAGAGCAGTTCAAGCAGCCTGACAGTTATCACCTAATGAATTAATGGGGCCAGGGTGAGAGGCTGGATGTGCTCCGGAGCACACACGCATCCCGCTATCTAAATCCAGGTTAATGGGACGATGTCCGTGCGAATGTCAACCCCGGTGCTTTATGCACCAGCTTTTGTAACACTGCAGGTGAGTGTGGAGGAGTGGATCTGCGTTCCCATCGCTCCCCAATTTCCATGCAAAAAGATAGTTCAGACCTAAACGCAGTGCAGAGCACTGGGGGGCAGAGCACTTGGGGGCAGAGCACTTGGGTGCAGAGCACTGGGTGCAGAGCCGGTGCCATTCCTCTGCTGGAACCACAGCTCTGTCCTGGTTTGAAACCAGCTCAGAAACAAGAGCAGATCCAAGACACTGGCCCCTGGGACCCTGACATGCCCAAAATAACCCACTCCCCTCCACAAGCCCTGCACACGCGCTTGGTATCACCATGGGGAGCAGAGGAGACAAACCCCGAGGTTCCCCCAGGACCAGACCCAGGCTTTGCTATTTGCAACCACAAAACAAGAGATTCCCTCTCCCCGGCAGACCCCTGACAAGAGCAGCCCCGATGCCACACGGATGCTAAGAGTTAATTAACTTTTAGCACACCTCGCTTTTGCTCGGTTCGAGAATTAAGCTCTTTAAAAGCCATCCCCCTCCCAGCGTCCCAGAAAAGGTGCATCCGTTACTCACCCGAGGCAGCTCATCTTCCCCCCTCGCTGCCGTGTTTCATCCTTCTTGAGCAGAACTACAGTTGTGCACTTTTACTACAGCCATATGGGCAGGGGATGGGAGCGGGGAGGAACCGGCGCAGCACGTGCGTTATCCCTGCTATCCACAACCACAGGGATGAGGAAAATGTCAGCAAATTAAAACCCGCAGGAGCTTAATTCTGGGCAAATGGGATGGAATCCGTCTGAGCTAAAGGAAATAAACAAACCAGCCCAACGATGCTGGAAAACGCCCAGCTTGAGGCGAGCAGAGGAGAAGCATCTGCAGCCCCAGGTCGATCCATGAGCTGAGTCGGGGGGTCTTGGGTTACGCTGCGCTGCTGCAGTCTGCAGGGAGCACGTTAAACCCCGGGGGAACAGGAGGGGAGGGAGGACAGAGCAGCACCACCAGCCTGAAAATAAACCCAGCTGGTGCAGAGGGAAGATGCAATGAGGCCACTGCGAGGGTCAGCGGCACACGGGGATGTAGCGGCCGCTGTGCTCTGCATGGCAGGGGGCATATGGGCACCTGTAGCGGGACACCACCATGCACCCCATGATAGGGCTTGAACAGCAGGGAGAGTGTTGGGGATCCCTGATCATCACCCTCGTCATCGCTCCCTGGTCCCTGGCTGAGGGCATCACCATCGCTGGAGGGAAGGGGCTCATCCCAGCCCCTTGGAGCTTCCTATCGGCTGCTCTCCTCTGGGCTCTGCAGGGCGGAAGGCACGGGTGAGCTGATGGAGTGTGATTCCACCCCAGCATCTTGGGCGGAAACAGCCCAGAGAGCTGGGCACAGCCTCACAGGGCCAAGGCGGGGTGGGGGGTACCTGTGTGGTCCCAAGCCCGTCCTTGAATGGATCCATGTGTCTGCAAGGGTTGTCCTGCAGGTTGAACCCCAGGCAGCTCAGATAGGATCTGTGCATCTAAATTGCACCAACACATACCGCTGCCCAGGGTTGGCTGCTCTGCACCCTGGGGACAACGGAACAGCCACACCAGCATCCCCACATCCTCCCCCCCAGCCCTTCCCCAGTCCTGGGATGCTGGCTCAGGGCACAGACCCCAAACCCCCTAGTCAGCGATGGACCAAACTGGCTCAAGCCATGGGGAAATCACTCACAGAGCACCCAGGAGCTGCCCACACCTTTCAGAGGGTTATTAAAAGCATTAAAAGCCCTTGCTCAGCACCAAACCCATCGGCTGGGAGACCTCAGGATAAGCAGCTCATATTGGGTACAGCAGCACACATGGAGCTGCCCCCAGCTCCCCAGCACCCCACAGCTGGGAAACCAGCTCCCAAAACACCTTGCTCTTTTATTGCCCTCACTTCATTAAGATGAAATGGTAAATCTTGTCCCTAAGCTAAATATTTCGTTTCCATTAAACCAAGATTAGCTTCCTGACACAGGATGCCTCTCGCCCCAGCATTACCCCTTCACACAGGGGCATGGGGCAGCAGCGGGGTTTCAATGTGATATCAGGGGGGCTGTGCCATGGTGCTGCCCCACAGCATACAGGGCTGGGCATGGGGATGTCAGCACCGGGTTCAGACACATTCTCCTCTACTAACATGGGTGTTACTGGGATGGGGATATCCTGGGGGAACATGCTGTGCCCCTGCAGATGTGCTTGGGTCCAGAGGAAATACTTGGACACTTAATCAGATCCTCTCTGAGTAGGAAATGATCCTGTATAATTACAGGGAATATATAATTATATGGGATATAATAATCCCCTCCACATGCTGGCTTTACCGGGCTCTGTGCCTGTCCCCACTCCAACACAGGGGGGTTCCAGGTAACCCATGTTCAGCCACAGCAGAGCATGGGGACACTGCATGGCAAGGGCCACTGACCCGCTCTTCCCCCCATCCCCATCACCGGATCATCGGCTGGCGGCAGGCATGGCAGAGACCCCGGCATGGGGACGTTGTTATGGTAACTGTAATATCTTGCAATTCCACTGATTAAAGCAGGAATTGGAAAGCCGGGCCCGGAGTGCGGCCAGATGGAGACCTGATTCCCTAATGGCCATCGTCTCAGCCTGGCCGTAATCCCCACCACGTGTCCATGTGCTGTCCTGCAGTCCACACTGCAGCAAGAGCAGGGCACCCGCTGCACACCCGCTGTGCCAGGGGCTCAGGAGGTGCCCAAACCCAAGCAGAGCATTGCCAGAGCATCCCAGGATGCTGCGGGCAATGCCCATGGTCACAACAGAGACCCCCCCCCGGCTGCCCCTCGCCTGGCAGAGCTGGGGTTATTTCCTGGCCAGGCTCTTGAAGAGCCGCCAGCCCTTCTGCAGCCAATCCCATCTCCCTTGGGAACGACAGCCAGAAACAGGAGCCACATCCATGCTGCAGGAGGAGGTGGTGGCTCCATGGGGCTGCGAGCACTGCAGGGATGGGGATGGCCAGTGGTTGGTACAGTGCAGCTCACCGATCTCCTGAGCCATGCTTGCACTGCTCATCACCCACAGGCTGATGGACACCCGTGGCTTATAGACCAGCACAGGAGGTTACTGTCACCCTGTACCTGATGTTGTCAATGAGATGCTGGTGGGACTCCTGGGTGAGGACCATGCAGAGGGCATAGGCCAAGTATTCCACCTTCCGCTCTGCTGCGTATTGCTTCAGGACAGTGAAGACCTTCTCCTTCACCTCCGGCTGGTCACCAAGGATGGCATCCACCTGCAACATGGGAGCCGGGAAAGGAGAGGGAAGGGACATTGAGCAGAGCGGGTAATGGTGTGTATGGAGGCACTGAGGGTGCAGGAAACATGTCCATCTCATCGCAGCACCCAGTCAACAAAGAGGGAACACGTGTGGGGAAGAAGGAGAAACACCAGACACCAGCCCATCGCACAGCACTGCTGGGGTCTCGCACGTGTCCCTGGGGTGGCTGTTCTATGTGTTACAAACATTGCTCCAGGACAGAGCGGCTCTGGCATGGCCAGGCAGGGATCTGGACTTCTATTGCAATGAACTTTTGGAGGTGATGCTTCAAACAGCATCAGCAGCCCCCAGCTGCCATCCCATCCTCTCCACCTGTGACAGCCCTGGCAGGCAGAGCAATCAGCTAATCACCACCCAGCCAATCAGCCTGCATGGGACCCCCCTTATTAGCCCCTTCCCAGGCCAGGGGTTGCTTTTTGTCTTGTGCTGGCTGGAGGATGCTGGTACCTGCAGCCTGGCTGTGTGCAGTGAATGCATGGGGTGCAGCAACCTTGTGACTGCCCTGCAGTCCCTGCGTGCATTGGGTTTTCCTGCAAGGTGATGGGTTTGCACTGACAGCAGCTCTGTGAGCACAGGGGGGTGCAGCAGTGAGGGGAGCAGAGCCCTTCACCCTTCCTTGGTGTGCATCCTGCAGCAGCCCTGCATGGGAACCAGCAGCTGTCACCCAGGCAAGCCCCTTACATCATCTGGGAGCATCCCTCATCCAGGGAAGAGGAAAAGCCGCTTCTTCCAGGTGCTTGTCCCACTTGGCAGCTCCCATGGGAGGGTTGGTGCTGGTGCTGTCCCCCCACTGCAGCCCCCTGGGTGCTTTGGGTCTGCGCAGCTGCTGGCAGCAGCACTTCAAGGTTATGGATTCTGGGGCAGCCGCATCCCCTGGGCTCACTCTTGCGCTGCTGAGTCCCAAGGTCCAGCTCAGAAATGACAGAGGACCACAGTGTTCCTGGTGGGCCGAATCCCAGGGTGCTGCTGTTCCGTGTTTGACCGGGATGGGAATCACAGGGCTTGGTGGGTGGGAAAGTGGGATGCTGCTGCCTCTCATGTCAGTGCAGTCCCTGAGCATGTGGGGGACAAGAGGAGATGACCTGGAACTGCGACCATCACAGGAGCACTGCACCAGCACCAGGAGCACCAACCAGAGCTGAGCTCCCAGGTAAAGAGGGGTAAAGTGTTTTATTACTTTCTGCATCATGAAAGAAGATGAAGACACTTAAATCATCCTCCCATTAACTCCCTCTGGAGAGGTGTTTGCCCACTAAGCTGTGCTCCAGCACCCCGTGGCACGTGCGCTCCTCAGACCCGCTTCTAGCCAGGGCAGTTTTGCTGGGCACGGAAGGGATGCAGCAGAGGTGCTGCTGTGGGTGCTTGCAGCATTGCCAGCATCCTGCTTGCTCCAAAAGTGCTCTCCTGTGCCCATCCAGGAAATGTTTACTCAGTTTAATGTGACTTCAGGAGATGGAGGCAGCGTGGAGCAGCCTCCCGGCCTGTTGTGGATCTCCTGTAATCAGCAGGTATCTGTTTCACACGCGATGCTTTGCCTTATGAATCCAAACCTCAGCGCACACTTGTGTATCTGTAATGCAGGAGCTGACTGAGGGGATCCATCTGATACCTGCAAATCTCTTTATGAATGTCTTGTTCCTTTATCTCAGGATCCAAGGACCCTCAGCCCTGGTTATTTTCATAACAGTGTCTTAAAAGGCCACTTTGAAATGGAAATTAGAAAGATTAAAAAAAAACCCAACCATGATCAAAATTATAGTCAGCATGAGGAGATGCGGTTGGTAAACTGCCCACTAGGAAGCTTTCAGGAGCACAGCGAAGATGTAATCACGTTGATGTTTTGCCTTTGCAACAGAACTGGAGCCAAAATGTCTGTGGGAGGACTCGCTCACGCTTTGAAGACGTGCAGGAGATGGGGATCTGCCCCTGTGGGCTTCCACCCGCTCTTGTAGTGCAAAGGAACAAGCACGTGGGGTCAGCACCCAGAGCATCTCCAAGCTCTTTGCAGTGCCCATGTATTCTATATGGGGTCACTGAAATACAGGTGGTTATCAGAGCCTTCACTTGGGTGCAGACCTGCTCCCCAACCCCATGCCCAAGCCAGGAGCACCCCCGTGTCCAAGCACGCTGCAAAGGCTGGATGTGGGGATCTCCAGTGCCTGGTGCAGGGGTGCCCAGAGCCCCACAGCCCATCCTTACCTTTCTGCTGAACTCCTGGGCTTTCTGCCTCCTCTCCTGGCGCACGGCATCAGCACTGGGGATGGGGTCCCACGTCCCAGTCCCGCTCTGCGGCCGCAGCAGCCCCAACCGCAGGGACTGCCCATGGCAGGACCCCACCAGGGCAGCCACCACCTCGGGCACCATCACCGGCGTCCCATTGACTTCCAGCACGAGATCCCCCGGCTCCATCCCGCAGGCGGCAGCGGGAGAGTCTGGGCTGACCCCGGCCACTCTTGGGGGGCTGCTGCTCGCCAGCTCGAAGCCAAAGCATCCCCATGGACCGGGGGGGATGTCGAGGTGCTGCAGGCGTGACACCACCCCGATGCTGGGGGGCACATTGGGGCAGCTCCGGGCCAGTGCCAGCAGCGCCTCGCAGCCCAGGGAGGACACGGGCTGCCCCTCGATCTCCAGCACCTCATCCCCTGCCTGCAGCCCCGCTGCCGCTGCACTGCTGCCCTCCTGCACCCACAGGATGTAGCATGGACCAGTCCCCATTATCTTGAACCCGAAGGCCTCGGGCCAGCCCTGGTTGGTTGCTGGCATGGCTGCGACTGGAAAAGAAGGGAAAAAAACAGGAGTTGTGGTGTTTTCTATCCTTAACATTAGTTCTTGTAGATGCCATGTGGGTCCCATTGGGTGAGGGGGTGCTGCACCTCCAACTGTGGGAATAAATGCCCAATGGGGACGCTTTTCCTCTATATTTCACTAAAAGACAGCTTTTATTCTTCCACCATCAGGCTGCCAGCAGTACCAGTGCCATTAACAGTGAGGAAGCTGCATTGGCTGGATGGTGGGGGCTATGCCTGGCATCCAGACCATGGCCTTGCACAGCCTGTGTCTCACTTGAGGTGGCATGTCCCAAACTCCATCTCACCAGGAGGTGCCTTAAGGCACCTGCTTGTATTTATTTGTCTATCAAACTGGTTATTTCATTTCCCTGGCATGTCACATTAATGAACAGATCATCCGGTGACTTCAGACAGCCTGATTTTAACCAGCTCTTTGCAACTGCAACATTAACACAAATTCATTAGAATTTGTCAGATCCTCTCAGTTCCCCCAGGGGTATTTCTCTGTGTCCTTTGTGAAGCATTAACCTGATCACAGCACCCTGAAATGCAAAGATGAGGATTCTCAAAAGGACTTGTCTGTGGTTTCTTTGAAGGGTTAGAAACGGCTCCACGGATGCTCAAGGAGAAATCGGGCACGTCAGCCCTCAGCATCTGCAGAAGTCATCTTTGCCCCAGGTAAATCGGAGCAGCTGATGTGTGCAGCCCACTTGGATGCCCTTTCGACGCTGCCGATATGTAAGTACCTCCATGGATGGCTGACACTTCCTATAATGATTTGCATGTAGATTTTCTCTTCACTTGATCTCAGCTGACTGCAAAGATGCTTTTTACTCCCATGTTTATTCAGCGTGTGTTACTTAACATGTGTTAAACACTTACAAAATGAAACACAGCCTGTTTTACCTGGGCAAATTATCTTACAGAGACTATGGGGACTCAGCATCACTCCAGAGTAACATCCTCACTAATGCACCTTGAGTTTTGTGCTCTTCAGATCAAAAAGCCTCACACACAAGGCTGAGAGGCACAGCCTAAAGCTGGCTTTTGGTTCATCCCCCTTGCACAGCTCAGAGGGTCCCACTTTGCTTTGGTCCATGCTGCTGCCAGCACAGCAAAGGCATCACTTCCCACCTCCACCTCACTGGGCAGCTTGGCTCTGCAGGCTTTGATCTGAATGATCAAATGATGTTTCTTCTGCTCCTTCAGACCTGGGAAATACTGGTTTATACCCCATTACAGAGCAGGGAGATGAAAGAAACTCTTCTCATGTCCATTTTCAGCAGAGATAATACAGACCAGCTTGCTCTGAGAGCAGAATTGCAAGGATGGGCAGGGAACACAGCAGAAATCTGTATTGATAACCTGAGCCTGCTCTGCTCCTGCAAACAGCTGCTAAAGGCTGTATGAGAGGGCACCAGATGTGCTACCTTCATAAGGAAGGAATAAAAAGGACCAAGCAACGCGCTGTCACTAACATTAGAAGGGTAAGAATCTCGTCCTCCTCTGCAGAGCAGTGCTGATTAAAATGCTACACAAAGTCAGGGATTAGTGTTATTTTTTAAAGAGGAAATAAAGCCATTGCCCATCTTAACAGGTACAGATGTGAAGGACCAGAGAAGCGTCCGGGGTGAAGCGTAGGGCAAGTCTGGCAACAGCAGGATGGAATCAATCTGCAGCTGAACACCAGGACACAAGCTCAAGCACTGAAGGCTCCAGCAAGAGCCCAGTAACCACTGGGACAGCCCCAGGGCTGCCGCTCTGGGCTGAGCTCCACAGCAAAGCCCAGCAGAGCAGCAGCCATTGCCTCACTGCATCGCCCCTTCTACCTCTACACCCTACACTCAAGCACTTACAGAAGTCTGCAGCCATCCACGCGAGCCGGGTGGGCTGTCACCAGCAGCAGGTTGGTCCCACTGAGGGGTTGGTGCTTTCCTGGTCCTCCTCCATCACCCCTGGAAGCTCTCGCTGGTCCAGGGGTGGGCAAACGGCTGCTGCGCCATGGAGCTGGGGCAGAGCCAGGGTGGCTGCTCCTTCCCAGGCTTCTTACTCGAGCCCTGTGCCCTTCCAGTCACTCCCTGTCAGCCCCAGGCAGGCAGAAAGGGCTGGTTTGCCTTTTCCTATTCTAATTAACTATTTCCATAGCAAAGAGAAGCATGGACAAGCTAATTGCTGTGCTGGTCCTGGTTGAGTCTGGTGCTGAGCTGAGCCTGCAGATCTGGGGGGAATTAGGAGCTGGAAGGAGGTAAAAGAGATTAGTGGCCATGGAGGGAAATCCCTCACCCACAGCGTGAATCTGAAGAGACAGCACTTTGCAAAGCAGCAGATGCAGAAGGTATCTGGATGTGCTGAGACCTCGCTGGCCCCATCACTGCTGATCTGAGTGGGGCAGCAGAGATTTCGGGAGTGTGATTCTGTCAAACGATGCAGGGTTTGCAGGGATTTGGGGGCCTGGACCAGGCTGCTCCGTGCAGGGTCCTCACAGCAGGAGCAGTGGGGAACGTTTCCCAGCAGAGTCCCCACGCTAGCAGTGTTTGTTAAGCTGCTATTTCTGGTTTTCTCCTCTGCTTCCTCAGCGCTGAGGGATCCCAGGGCTTAAGCACGCTAAGAGGGTTTAGGGTATTACATGTCCTGCTGCAGCATCAGCAGGAGGGGTCATCTGCATCCCATTGTTGGCAACACAGGAATCCCTTGGTCTTCCCTTTGCACTGGTGTGGACAGAGCTGTCTGCAGCAATGGGCTGGAGAGGAAACCTGGGAGCCTTCTCATGGGATCAGGTAAAGCCTCATGAAGGAGCGCTACATGGACCTGCTCTGCCCAACCTGAAGGTGAGCATGATGCAGTGGAGGGCCTTCCTCACTACTTGTGCCCTTCATGCTCATGCACATCACTGCTGCAAGGGACTTTAAGACCTCCTCCTCCTGTCCTCCCAGCCCTGGTGTTGGTGACACTCTGCTGGAGAGGGGACACGGCCCCATTCTCACTGGTTCTGTACGAACACAAATCTCCTTCTCAGCAGCTGAGACGCTTGGGCACGCAGTGGGGAGTATGCACTGCCCTCCGATGTTGACAGAGGAACACACACATCTCAGCTCATCATCAGGGCATCTTCTTCACTACCCGCTGCCCAAACAGGCAGGCAAAACTGTGGTGGTTGGGAGCAAGTGAAGCAACTGATATCAAAGCTATTTTCTGGCTGTTAGAAGACCACAAAGAGTGGATGAGGCTCCTTAACAGTGCTGGTGGTGCTGCCCTGCTTGGTAACACTCACTGCAGGCAGCACCAGCACCCAAACCCTGCCCGTCTGCCTGCAGACAAGCCAACCTCCTTGTGTCCGTGCTGACGCCATCCACCACTCCCAGGACCCCTTCTACGCTGCCAAACTTGCCAGGTTACATCCGTCCTCCCAAGGAAACCTACCATTGTACCTGGAGCAGTGCAGGAACTCCAGTGTGTCAACAGGGAGAAAACAGCTTTTTCGCTACGGCCTCTCTCAGGAGCAAAGCACCGGGGGCTGCACTCCAGGATCCCTGTGCCCTGGCAATGTTTTGGGTGCATTTCTCTCTCTTAGATTCTGGTTAGTGCATTGAGGGGAAGGAACTTACCAGGGAAAACAAGGTCCCCTTCCTGAAACAGCCTCATCTGATGCTGTGCCTCAACCAAACCAATTAGTGTCCTCCTGGCGCCAATGCTGCTGTGCCTCAACCTCTCCTCTTGGTACCCGAGCATCCGGCAGGGCTTACCTGTGGTGCCCCGGATCCAGCCAGCGGGACCCCTGGAGCGGCAGAAACCATCACAGCAGTTCCGGCCGCTGCTCTCGGCTGTTTCAGCGACCGGCCCGGTTTCTATGGCAAACTCTACCCGGGCACCGTAACCCAATCGGCCGCGGAGGGCATCGGCCGCGGCGGTTTCAGTTGACAGCCCCCGCGCAGGGCAGCGGGGCCGGGCTGCCCCTCCTGCCGCGCCAGCGCACGGGTCCCCGTGAGACCCCTGCGGGTACCGGGGCACCTCCCGCTACACCTCCTGCCCTGCAGCACAGGGGACGTGATGGTGAGAGCCGGAGGCTCCGTTTAAACGGGATCAACGCTCGGGGCTCCTCTGGAAGACCAAAGGATTCAGGTCACCAAAGGGAACAAATTCCTGCGTACCCCTAAGCAGCGGCACGAGGAATCGCCGTGCGGGCGGCGGTGCCGCACGGACCCCCTGGCAACGGTAAGGAACGGCGCATCCCCGCTCAGCCCGCACGGTAAGGAGCGGCCCGGGACCGTCCGAACGGATACGGGGTTTATAACAGTGACTGAACGTTTATTGCTACCGCTTTACCCTTCGCTTCGGCTGCGTGCGGAGGAAGGCTCCCGGCACACGTGGCGCTGCCCAGCGGCCTCAGCTCCCCCGGGAGGCCATCGGTGGCTCCTCCCGTCCCTTCAGCCCGGGCAGCCCCTGGGCCCCGGCACCGGAGCTCCGGACAGCGGGGCCGGTACCGGGCAGGCGCTCCCGCCGCTGGAGATCCCCGAGCGACCCGAGGGGGCAGGCGAGTTCGGCGATCGATTAGCCGGCCTCGGCGGGAGGGGTTGGCGGTGAGCGCGCCCCCTGCCCGCCGGGGGACACCGGCGGTGAGGGCGGAGGGAGCGCCGCGGGACGGGGACCGTCCGCCCGGTGCCCCCCCCCCCCCCCCCCCCGGGGCTGACCCCCGGGCACCCCGCAGGCTCCGACCGAGCCCCCCCCCCAGGGCTCCTCGGGCTCCTGTCCCCCCGGGCCCTGGTGTCGGGCCTGCAGGTGCGCGGCTCCTCGGTGAGGCGCGGCTGGGCCCGGGCGCCGCCATCCCGCGGCACTGACGCGGGGCTGTGCTGCGGGGCACGGGATGGACTTCCTGACCCTGTTCCTCATCTACTCGTGCTTTGTGCTCTCTGCCATGGCTCTGCTGTGCCTCTGCTCGGGGCAGGGGGAGAGCTTCCTCGCTGGAAGTGCCGGCGCTGTGAGCCAGGTAAAGAACCCCGCTTCAGAGCGACGGCCGTCTCCAGTGGGCTCAGCGGGTTCATTGTGCAAAATCTCTCTGCACCTCTCCTCTATAGACCCACAAATATATATGGTCAGAGGGACGATAGAATCATGGCACGGTTGGGGTTGGAAAGGGCCTTAAAGCTCATCCAGTTCCAGCCCCCGCCACGGGCAGGGACACCTTCCATAGAGCAGCTCCAAGCCCCTGTGTCCAACCTGGCCTTGAACACTGCCAGACACG
>JARCZZ010046752.1:0-16103 GCA_030323915.1 Brotogeris chrysoptera
TCAAGGCCAGGCTGGACAGAGCCTTGGGTGACATGGTTTAGTGTGAGGTGTCCCTGCCCATGGCAGGGGGGTTGGAAATGTATGATCTTAAGGTCCTTTCCAATCCTAGCTATTCTATGATTCTGTCACAGATCCAGCTCCCAGTTTGTTTTGGCAGAGGTTTTACTTTGCAAGAAGTCATGATCTGCATTTGCTCATCTCCTCTTTTTCAGTCATGGCTTGAAATCAAAAGGAAGATGACTTTCAGGTCCTCTAACTATTCTATGATTCTGTCCTCTTACTGCCTTGAGGGACACTCTGCCCCAATCTGGTCAGAAGAAGTAAAGTAAGTAAAATTGAAAAGCTCCACTTATTTGGTTGGTTGGTTTTGTTTCTTTGGTTGGTTGCTTGTTTTTTTCACATCAAGAAGAGCACAGAAGACATAGCATTTTTCCAAATAATCTTGTTTTTCATGATTTTTCTAATAAAAATATAAATTTACCTTTTCAAGTATCAACAATTTTCTGTTCCTGCTCCAGTGAGGAGCATTTTGACTTAAAACAACCTTTCAATTTAAAATGTCATTGTTATTTAAACTCTCAAATCTGAAACAGTTTGCTCTGCTTGACCAAATATATGTCCTACCCTAGAGTTGCTGATGAACTGATGGACTTATGCATCCCTATTTCCTTTAAGCAGCCACCTTCCTCCCATGGGACTGAGATGGTCAGAGACCTAAAGGTTACCACCCAGGAGAAGGTGCTGAGGGAGCTGGGCTTGGGTAGTCTGGCAAAGACGTTAATGGATGGTCTAGTACTATCCTCAGTGGTAGCAGAGAGTGTACTAATGGGCAGAAGCCACAAGATGTAGTTAAGGATGTTTAGTTGGAACACCAGGAAGGCAACTTCTTCACTAGCAGAGAAGTGCAGCACCGGGACAGGTCACCCAGGGATGCTCTGAATTCTCCATTCTCAGCTCCTGGATTAAAGACCTCCAGAGGACACTGACAAGCAGTGTTTCTTGCAGCCTGTGAATGCATACCTTGCCAAAACCACACATGGAATACGCCCATAAACCTAAACAACCAATGAGATGCCTTCATCAGTTCAGTCCTGTGTGGTGCCACCTAAAGTCTGGTTCTGGCACAGGGAAATAAAACCTAATCTTTTTATTAAACACACATTTAATAGAGACAGAGGAATTCTACTTTGCAGGTCCATCCCCTCTCATACCATGAGCGCAGCCAAAGATGCTATTTGGCAGCTAATTATTATTTAATCTGATAACAGGAAACCTACCAGAAGTCTGGTTTTGTAGCTGGAAGATTTCAAGATAACAGAAGGAAAGAGAAGTTGCTGCTACTTTAATGGCCCCTTTGGAACATATGGCACACATGGCTTCATCCAAAAATCAATAACTGCCATTTAATATAGTGTTGTATCACTGCATCAAAGCCATCTGAAGACTCTTAGTGGAAGAGGAGCAGCAAGACTGTATTGCTAAAATCTCTGTAGTTGAGTGAAAATCAGACAGAGCCTACAACTTGTCTGAATAAACAGCAACATCTCCAAGTAAAGAGTTCCATCATGAAAGGATACTTTTGCACTGAGCATGGCACATCTTGGTAAATGTAGCTTACAGTATTCTACGAAATCTTTTAGATAAAGAATGCATATGGAAGACATAGAGATCAGCAACATCCTTACGGTCAACAGAAGATGTCAGACTTTTGCACGCTCTAGAAGGACATGTAACTAACTCAGAGTCTGACTGAAGAACATTAGGAAGACATACCAATTCTTTATTAGCTGCCACATACTTTGCCCTCTTAAACATCTGATATCAGTCCCAGGCATAATAAATCTTCATTTTTTAGATGTGCCATCCCTGGAGACATCGAAAGCCAGATTGGATGTGGTTCTGAGAAACCTAAGCTAGTTGAAGGTGTCCCTGTTCATTGTAGGGGTGTTGGACTAGATGAGCTTTGAAGGTCCCTTCCAACCCAACTTATTCTACAATTCTATGACCCATCTTGAAATGGTATCTGTTATCTCACCCTTTGCCAGGGAAAATCATGGCAAAAGCCTCTTGTAGGATATGAAGTGATTTAGCTCTCTGTGTACAGAGATCAGAAAAGCCACATTTGTATGTTTGAAGCAAAGACATCGACATCAATACCACAGCCTGGTCATCTAGTCATCTGGATATAGCCTGGCCATACTTGTGTGAAGAAAGTGAATTTTCTCTACAGAATCATGGAATCTAAATGTTCAACCAGAGTCCGACTAGTGCTTGAGGCTGTTTCTAGAAAACCAGAGCAGGAAAACACTGCAACCCAGAGTGGGAAAGGGGTATCATCAGATTGGATCTTACACTGAGCAATGGAAAAGAGTAACAGTAATACTGCAATTCTAAATGCCAGCAATGCCAAACTCCGCCATGTTATTACTGTATTGTGCTTGCCTTGGTCTGGCTTATTGGCATGTGCCTTGATCTCCAGCACTCTGTGTGGCCTAGCTTGGCTCTACTGCAATTCTGGCTCCATCTTCTCTTTTGCTTCCCACTACAGGGACAGCCTGAAGGCATGAAGATGTGGAGCAAACAAATGTGACCTCTTTTGTCTTTCTCCTGGACTGAGACACTTATTGCTCCTCCTGCCAAGTGCTACAGCAAAGATTCAGTATACAGAGTTCACAAATGATGAGAGAACATTAGAGTAGATCTTTTTGCCCAGAAGTAGACAACGTATCACCAGGAAGGTGGGAAGAGGAAGAACCTGTTGGATTTACCACTGGATAAAATCTTCTCTGACCAAGATCAAGTCTCATTCAAACAGGACAGAATGGGAACAAGAGATTCAGTGAACGAGAGATGCAGAACCTCCCTTACAGCCTCCAGAAACACCAGTGACCCTTGTTAAACACACATAATAATACTGCTGTACTTGGAGGCCTTGTGATGCTTTCACAGCTCTGTTGTGAAAAATTCAGCTGATAGTACCACCATGAGATCCCATGAGAACAAACAAATTAGCTTCCAAAGATCATGGACCAACACTTATTGCACTGAATTTCCCATAACCAGAAACATATGTTCAGGAGTCTATTAAATCATTGGTGCTCACTACATGAAGGTAGGAGTATACAATGACCCAGACAGTGGAACACAAGTTCCTCTGATTGGTACAGATGACATGGAGTTATCAATAACATTATGGCAAATACAGAGAGTTTAATTTTCTTTTATAAGTCTACAGCAATAAAAAGGAACCTTTACCTCTGTATATAGAAATCAGACCATTTTCTAAAAGCTCTGGGGATTATTAGGTAAGTGGGTTTGATTACACTAATTTGAACAAATATGGGGAAGAGCTACACCCTCTTCATCAGCAACTGTGCAGAGTGCAAAGTCTTCCAGGAGGAAACTTAAAGGGGTAAAAGAAGCATTTATGGTGTTAAAAACTTACTCACCTAGGAACAGTAGTATTTAAATTAAGGAAGAGAAACACCAGTTGAAGAGTATGGGATACATCCAGACAGCAATAGGCTGTTTTGATGTTCTGAACAAGCCCCGGGCATCTGCAAATCTCTGAAAACTGGATTACAGGGGTGCTAAGATATGTGGGAAGGGAATGAATGTTGCTATCATGCTGAGGGTGCAGAGGTGAAAGGCAGTCACATAGTCAAGAAGACAAACTACAAAACTCCCTGCAAGTTAAAGTTATATGAAGTGGTTAAGACAGGGTGAGAGGTGAACCATGAACATGGAGTAACCAGAGTGTACATGCTGTCACAAGAAGGAAAGGGAACTTTCTACATCAAGATTTACGGGCATCTCATCACATCTGCAGTGGAGCAGAAACAGTGCCATGGTCTATTCTACTTTCAATGGTTAAGTTTTCTGTCTTTGCTACTGTGTAAGTTCCTTCTGCCTCTTTCAAAATCCGACATAATTCCTATTACATTTGTATGAGTGCCATAAACTGCTCCATGCAAATAGACGTATCCACATAATCTACTTCAGGTTCAGGGATCTGAAGGATGCATAAAATGATGCACAGCATAGAGCAGATGCTGTTTTGAATCACTTCCTTAAGGAATTGAAGTATTACATTCTCTGGGGACGCATTGTCTTCCTGATATGTTCTCTTCCTGAAGCTGATATCAAGCTTCTAGCTGTATCACAGGGTACCAATGTCAAACAGCTGCCTCTTAAAATCCCCCCAACAGATTTAATTATCCATTTTGTCACTGTGTTTTAGAATGTGCCAAAAAGCATCTCAAAAATGAAACATGAAGTCCTTTGCGACAGTGATATCTGATGTATAAGAGGACAAGCAGCAAAATGCTAAGCACACATTTCTGAGCTTTTTTCTTCTGACACAGAAGCAAAAATCCACAGAACAAGACCACACACCCAAAAAGACTAAAGGCTTTTAAATAAAACCAGTAAATTCAATAAAAAATGTTGCTGCAAGCTCTGGATTTGTTCAAATGTACAGCTTATGGCTGGAAGAGAATCTGCACCCATGCACACCAGGTAGTCATCAAGCCAGAATCATGGTGACCCATAAGATAGAGTAATTGATCACTGTATAAACTCATATTAGAAATTGAAGCAAGATCAGCACAAATAACCTTGCCAAATTTATGGTGAGATCATCTAGCAGGAGCGCGGTGATTAGCTAGAGGCCTCCTTATCCCAAGATTAGCTGAGCTTGTCTGCCCCAAATCCCTGGAACAAGCCCAGCCTAACTGAAAGAATTTACTAGCTCAGCATGTGTGGAGCAGAAACATCACTTGCCAAAGACCCTTCACACAGATGATATTGGAGATCATAAGGGCTAAAGCTATGAGGCTTAAAGAAATCAGTGAACAAATCTGGAATCTATTAACTTTTCTACATGATGGTCAAGACCCTGAAGTAGATTGGAGGACAGGTTTTGTAAGCAGAAAGGTGGAGACCGTAAATTGAGTACACTCAATGAACTCATCATCAGATGTACCAGATCCAAGACATTCCTGTGTTGAGATTTTTTATGTTCTGTTACAAGAGACAAGCCTGGCCAAACAGTTTATAGCCTACCAAAAGGATAGAGGATGGTGGAATGAAGCATCCTCTGTCTTTGACAACTGGGGAACTGAGATCTAGTGATATTCTCACCTGGCTCTTCAGCTTAGTCTCAGTAAGGTGTACAATGCCATACAGTACCTGAGCCTAGGGCATATGCAGAGGACATCAGAAGTACATGAACTGAATGCCATCTAGTATGAAACTAACCCCTTAAATCTGGCACCTATCTGAAGTAAATGAGCTCTTCATAAGATACTCTAGCCTATTTGGAAACCATGTTAGAAATCAACACCTTCACTGCTTTCAGTCCAATGAAAAAAGAATACAGCAATTCCAAAGAAAGAATCTAATAAAACATGGAAAACCCATGAAGTGTTTTAATGTTATTATTAATATTTTGAATCCTGTCATTAACTTCACCTCAGCTATATTCAAAACCAATCAAACCAATCAACTTCTTCTTTCTTAATGAAGGAAATAAAATGCTGCTTTCAAGTTCATCAGGAGCACAAAGTTTTAGGGTATATCACCATTTCAGGGGCAATTTACCCCATTAAAGGCAGATGAAAATCTTCTCAATGGATGTAGAAGCTACTTGGGTCTTACACAACCATGATGGTTTCTGATCAGCTTTCCCCCAGAAAAAAAAAAAAAAGACAAAACAAACAAAAAAGGAAAAAGCCCTCTCATGAGGCCTATCCACTTCTGCTTATCTGGAATAAAGCTAGATAAAGGAGAGTGGGAGAAATCAGTTTTGACTGGGACCTGGATGTTCCAATGCAGTAAGATGTAGTTACAAATAAGAATACTAAAAGGAGCCAATGTAAGCAGCTTGCTTTTAATGGTAATTCCTTTCTAATGTAGACCACACAGCCACATGGTTTTTGAACATGGATGCATCTTGTTCACTTCTCACAGTGACTGCAAAGGAGAAATGGCAGCCAGAACAGCGTGACTAAAATACAAATGCCTTAAAAGAATATTGGTGCTAATGAAAGTCGGATGATTTGCACAATAAAGTTAATTTAGAGCTAGTCAACAAATACAAACCACTGGCAATCAAATGTGTGTGCACAATGGCTCCAAAAATGTCCCCGAACAAAACACCAGGCCAGTGTTGTAAAAGATTGAAGCTTTGGTTATAAGTAGCTACCACATTAGCAAGACACTCAATAGATCAATGTCATCTTTTGAATTGAGATTTTGTTCTGGTATGAGGGGCTGAAATACCCTTGGCATGTAACTTACCCCATGCTGAATCTGGTAGACACTTTCTTATCTCACACGTAGAAATTCTGTTTACAGGATTTTGGTACATGGGCCTTCTGTTGATGCCCTTGCCAGGGAATTTATTGATTGCATTTCAATCGCTATGAATAAAACTTAGAAGGTATAATGACTTTCTCCTCCATAAATGCACACCAGAAAGCAGGGCTTGCAAAGGAAAGAAGTGTTTTCACCAAAAGCAAGAGGAAATCCTGTTCTTTTCTAATAGTGTTAAACCACAACAGGATGTGAAATGTATGGGGATGTGCAAAAAAAAAAACAACAGAAGGGAAGAAAAAAAAAGGCTGCCCCGGACAGAGACAATAACTGACATTTTCTTTAAGGAGAGAAACCAGTGATGCTGAAGCAACACAACTGCAAGATATGAAGGGTTAAACTGTTTGCTTACTGAGGCATCCAGTAGGAAACACACAGCTGTATCAACAGGAAAGTAGAATCTGGAGTCAGAAGTACATTTATAAACTTGTCCTTTTCTTCCTCAAATCTGCTGAGGAGATGAACAGTTGAGATTAACAGTTTTTCCTCAAAAGAGAAATGCACCTCAACTGTGCAACTTCTGCAGCAACGAAGTACAGAGAGGGAAGAGAACAGGCTCCAATGTGCTGGCAGCCAGGTGGCACCTGTCAGCCCTAGCATCCTCTTTGCAGGCCACCACAAAGAAATAAAGCTTGTTCCAGGTTCAAGGAACTCACACAGTGGGAATCTACTGGCTTGAGAATGACTGCCAGGTCCTAAGGTCGAGCTGAGACAGAAGCAGCCAGATTGCTGTGGTCCAGACCTCCCATGGCTATCCGTCTCACAGCATACATATTACATTTCACCTGGTGTCCAGGACACTTTTCTCCTCTGTCCCTGATTCTCCTTGGCTAAATAATAATTTAACTTGGTTAAATAATAAGTTATAACTTTGATTTCCTATTTCTCCAGCCAAGCTCACAGTCTCAGAAGAGCATGCACATCTCATGGGTTTGAATTTGGATTCAGACACAGAGTAGAGAAAAATAGATATGAGAACACTGGTGTGAATCTGGTCTCAGGTTCCTCACCCTACACAGACATCCCATTAGATTTCCAAGAAAACAGTTGAATTCAGCATTTTAACTGTAATACACAAGGGCTTACCCCTATTTTTGTTATAGAAACTGTTTATGTATCATGTAAGCCTGGGACAACGTCAGAACACACAAACACAAGCCAGAAAACCTTTTACAAAGGGGCTGATGCAAAATGAGAAGGAACAACTTTTTCCCCAAATACATTCATTTTGTATGCCAACAACTAACAATATCAAGCCTGCTGCAGACTGCACTGTAGTCGAGGGGAGTTTAGAGCTGACCATTGGGGAGCAGAGTCTCACACCACATATTCACAGAGCCCACAACCACTAACTCTCCAAACCAGAAAGGAACAGATACTGCTGCTTTTTTAGTGGCTTCTCAGAGAAGGATGCCTGGATTTTACATTGACACTTACATATGTGTTTTATTTTTCATCTTTCAGCATGATTTAGATCCATAATCTGGGGTTTTTTTTCAGGTTTTACTCAATTGAAGGTAAATGTTGATCTATCATTCTATGCAGTAGATCTTAATAGCATCAGATAATCCATAGAGGTAGCAGTTTGGTAAAAAGTGACTGTAAACTATACGGAGTGTACATCACTTAAACTGTATTAGCATCGAAAGGAAGTAAGATGACCACAAAATATTAAGAGATTAAAAGATACAAAAAAGCACAGGGGCTTTCCACAGGCACAGGATGAAAACCAGGGTAACTGCTAGGAGGTAGCAGGTACATTCGTAACATTAAGATCATTCGGAATGACTATTCAAATACTTCATATAGATTTATTTGATGTTAGTGAGAAGGGAATAGAAGAATGTTTTTTTCCAAAGCAGTGCTTGTTCAGCATGGAACTGTGGTTTATTAGAAAGTTCCCATCCACGTTGAGATCATCTCTCCAGCTCCAAATTGAAGTTTCTTTCTAATAGTTGCACTACTTGATAGTATTCATTAAATAAAACCTTGAATTCGGATTCAAAATATTCCCCTCAATGTTCTCTCACAGTTGTCAAGTTTCCTAATGTCACGGACAATTCCTCTGCGTCTGGGTTTCCATGGAGCACATTTATAGACCTGCTATGGGAAAGATCCTTCTCTTGGCTGCTCATTCATGGCTAGGAACATAATACTTTCCTGTTCTGAAAATCAGCAGGGCTTGGCCCAGAGTATTTGGCTTGCAAGACTTGGATAAAGGTGGTAAACGCATGTAAGTTCACATGGCCATTTCACTGCAACAGTTTTACAGCAGGCATTTGCTCTGGAGCCCTGAATCAAGAGGAAGCGGCCTGAGGCTGTGGGTGCACAGACACCGAGATCACTAGCCTAGATTTAACTGTGCGGTCAGCCCCACGCTGTAGCCCCAGGAAGCAGTGTGTCCTTGGTGTTGTTGTAATAACAACATGATGCTCTCTCACCCACATTTTGGCTGCCCATAGTGGTAGCTGAGCAGAGCATCAAGGATAAGGAGCTGTCAGAATTGCATAGGGAGCTCCATGGGGAGCCTGGGGAGAAGATCACCCATATAAGCCTCCTACGTGAGGCTTGAGAGGTGGGCTGATCCAAAACAACTTACCTAAGGAGCATTTGCTTTTTCAGCAGGAGCAGTCAGTAGAGTGATGGCTGCTTACAGCATCTTGTCCCATGTGTAATGAAGAAGGAGAAGTGGGTGGTGGTGAGTCCCTGAACAGGGGGAACAGGCTGTTCCTGAGAAGTTGGCACAGAAACAGCACAAAGAGCACACTCAGGCGATGAGAAGGAGAGGACTCAGAAGAGGTTGGAGCCATCTCTCAAGCCAAGATGGGCTCTGTACTACAAACATTATTCCAGACATGCTTGAAGCTCAGGAAGCCCCCAAAAGCATCTGTGTGCTCCCTCCCACCTCCAACAAAACACACTGCAAATGGGGAAGGAAGGAAAAGTAGAGGTCTGTAAATTTGCTCTTGACTTTACAAGATGTTGGGGACAAAACCACTGCTTTTGAATTAAAAAGAGTGGAAACTACGAGTGAGGAAATGAGACCACCTCTAAATTCATGAAGAAAAGAAGAAAAGGAGTGAAGTTATTAGTATAGGAAAATTATGTATTGTGCTGGAGAATTAATTCTCCTGCCCCTGAAGTCAGTGGAAACAGAACTGAAATTCAGGGCTTTGGTAAAAAAGGTGGCAGAGAATGAACCTAAAATAACTGGTGCAAGCAGTAAATGTGAAGGCTAATATACTCGGAGGTATAAGCTCTCTGGATGAGAATGTACACATGGCATTCCACGAACAAGCAGAGCATGTCACATTCTGTTCCTAGGAGGGTTTGCTCATGGTGGAAAGGAGCACTTTTCATGAGGATGAACTTACTGAATAACCCTGTTTCAGTTTGGGGCCCAAGGGATGAAGTGACTGTCCCAAAGGCAGACAGGATGTCTGTGGCAGAGCCAAAAATAGCACTTAAGATTTCTTGTTCCTAGCTTGTAACCATACCATGATCCCTCCTACACACAGCTAATAAACTAAGTTGTTTAGTTCTTACTGGATGCAAAATTCCACTGACTCTCAGATACTCTCTGTTCAGCAAAGTAGGTTGTTTCGTGTTTTGATTTTCAACCGTCCCATGCACCTGATGTCTGCAAAAGGGCAAGAGTGCTCCACCTCTCCAACACCTTCAAACACATCAAATCAGTGGTGATCAGCAGTTTATAACTTGATGCATCCATGCAAAGTGATGAAATGGGTCCTTCATGCATGATTTATTCTTGCTTGCATGCAGCTATGATACCTGCTGGGGCCCAGGTCTAAACCAACCAGGTGACAAGATCCCCATTTCTGATCCATATACCATGAATGGCATCAAATAAAACAAACAAACAAATAACTCCTGAACCAAAACTCTTTCCTGCATTTTGATCATGGACTTCAAAATACAGAACAGGTATTTTTGCAGCTCCACCACAACCCATTGTCATGTTGAGTCCCACACCCTGGCACTGAAGCACTTTGGCAGGTCACAAGGAGAAAGTTGCTTGGACTTCTTATCTATCATAACTCCCAAAAACCCCACCATATGGACACCACCACTTCCTATCCTAGACAACCCCAAGGTGGAAAGTGGCAACATCTCGACCCTTAAACAGTTAACACTGCTGCTCTCATGCATGGAGGAGAACAGCAGCTATGTGTTTCATCTCCAGAAGGATAAAGGTGAATTCCTATGACAATTGAATGACAATTTTGCTTGCCTCCGAGTAGCTGTTGCTGGCTGCCCGCAGCCCACCGCAAACCAAACAGGAGCAAACCAGGCGCAGGTTTGGAATCCCAAGTGCTCAACACGCGAGGGCAGTGTTGATGCACGAATGACAAGGCTGTGGCGGCGCTCCCCTGCAGCCCAGCTTCTGCCGAGCATCCCCCTGTGGCAAATCTGCTCCACAGACACGATTTGTGCCAGAAAAAACATATTTGGGAAGTGCATGGGGAGGGAGGTTTTAAGCCAAAATATTTATATCCGCACTGTTTCTGCTGTAGAGGCACTTTTGATCAGCAAGATTCCCTTGTATGTTACAGGGTGAGCAATAAAACGAGGATCAACACCTTCATGGTCGTACAGTAACATGGGAATGAGATAAACACAATTCTTTAATTATCCTTCTATAAAACAGTACAATCATTGAGGATGGAGTGTTTGTGAAGGGTTCTCAACTGTTTTCCCATAATATCCATTTACACCTCTAATCAAATAGTCCAGCCTCCTAGATGATATTTGGGGAAGTAGTGTGAGGTGTTTCTGCCCGTGGCAGGAGGGTTTGAACTGGATGATCTTAAGGTCCTTTCCAATCCTAACTGTTCTATGATTCTATGATTTTAATATAGCTGGGAGAGGGGAACAGTCAAAACTATGGCACAAACATTTCCTCAAGTGCAAACAGACAGCCTATATGATATGTATAGAAAAATGGGCACAAACTATAAAAATATGGGGGGATATATATATGTATATGTATGTGTGTGTATGTAAGTATATCTGTAATATGTATCTGTATCTGTGTAATATGTGTCTGTATCTGTATTTGTACATCACACAGAATTAAGGATATCATCTAAAAGAAGCAGAAGTGTCATATCTGAGCCTGAAACCAGGCACGTAATGCATTGTTCCACCACAGACTCAGTAGCTCACCCACACCTGGGCAGCTTTGATGGGCAAGGAATTCACCAGCCTGCATGAGCACGATCACACCACCTCTTTGGGGAACCCCAGTGCACTGAGGAAGCTTGGTACAGGTTTTGATGCAAAATCTAGTAAAATAATAAGTCAAATGACCTCCAGAAATTGACTACCTCCTAGACATCACTTGAAGCTTCTTTAACTCCTTTGCCAGATTTGTGGAGGGCCATGCTTCATAGCATTTCATTCAAATGTGCAATTAAATTTAATATTAAAAATGTCCATGGCAGAGGGGTGAAACTGGGTGATCTCAAAGTCCTTTCCAACCCAAACCATTCTATGATTCTGTGATTCTACGTACGCTTGACACTCTGGTAAAACAGTGAAAATTAACAGTGAATGATCTCCATAAATGCACTGCAGTGCTAAATAGCTGGGATGTCATTATGTATTTAACTACAGTAACAACAGTGCATAGGGTCAGTGTGAAAGAGAAGCCAAAAGAAGCCAACTGAATTCATCCTCCGTTTCTCACATCAATGTATATCAGCCCACACACAGATGCTGTGGGTATGACCTCGTCATCCAAGACCAAGATCCAACAGGAAACTTTGCCTGTAGTACTTACTAATAAATCACCTGCTGAACGGCCAAATGAGTTAATGGAATATGGACATTTTCCTAACTAGTTTTCCACCTTTTTTTTTTTTTTTCTCTTATAAAAATGTAACCAAGGGGGTTTGTAATGTAATCCACTTGCAGATTCAGAGCATTGGCTGCAGCTTCTGTGGTTTGGTCCTTCCTTGCTAAACAGCTAAAATGACCCAGCTGCTACTCCAAACCCAGGGAACTGGTAGCCTGCAGGCAGCCAAGTACATGTGCCAGCCACTCAGAGGAGCGCTTAATTCACCCCGTATGGATTTCAGTGTCTCTGCCTTCTTATCATCCCAGATACAGCAAGTTCCTTTAGCCACAGCAGATATAAGCTGGTGATAAGTATGAGCTATAGCCTGCTTGGTCATCCAGAGTTACATTAGTGGTCTTCAAAAAACAGAAAGGAGGATTCACAAATCCAAAACATATGGATGCCAAGCGACTTCGTGCACTGCAAATACAAGAACACCAAGGACGCCATTTATCAGGCATGTCAGGGACAATGACAGAAGTGTTTAGAGCACAATCAAGAGATGCTTTAAGACAGTAATGGCACTTGCTTGGGAAGACCTTCTGCAGAGCCCTGGTACATTAGTTGTCTGCCCAGTGCAAGAAGGGTGGCTCCTTCATGGAGTGAAATATGTTCATCAGAGCCACTGCTTCAGGTGTTGTCCCCAAAAGGCATCAAACTTTCAGCAAAGCCGTTCTTCCTTCTTTTCTCTATAATCTTCCTTTCACTAGCCAAGCATAAGTGTATGGAGATGTGGAAACTTCAGCAAGAGAAAGAAACAATCTCCCACTCATCTTGCTGTCTCCTGTCATTAAAAATCTTCAGTAACAAAACACAAAAAAAATAAAGCAGGATGGAAAGCTGCAAACCCCTCAGAAATTAAAGTTTGAGTTGTGTTCAAAAATTCTAGAAAGGGGAAAGTGCAACTGCTAAAAATTTGTTACCCTCTAACAGAAAAAATAAACATAAAATAGAATAATAACCAACCAACCAGAGTATCCAGAGCAATTGTGGTCAAAGTTTTGAATTCCTTGTGGTTTTCACTGTTCCTGTTGGCATATAGCAAGTTCTGGTTTAGGTATTGTACAGAATGACAAATTTTCTTGACTACTACTGACTTCACTGTGCTCTTTCCATTGTATACAGATGCTACATATAATATTTCCATGTTTCTAAATCTAATGTAGCTACTGAGTCAAGCTAGACAGTTGCGTGCTGGAGATGTAATAATAAAACCAGTGCTTCATATCCACCCGGAAGCCTTTCACTGGAGATTACTTCAGTAGGAAGTTAAAAGACAGGTCTACCTTAAACTGAGAAGAAGGAGTTAGCTTCAACTCTAAGAAAAAGGTGCAAAAACAGCCAAAGCATTAGAGGTATTGTGAGTTCTGTTCATCTGAGTGCCAGTGAAATGCTGGACCAAGTGATCTTGCTATGCTGCCCCATCATCAAGCACAAGGTGCTTTTTCTTACAACTCATTCCCAATCTTTAAGGCAAGCTCTTCAGAGAAGGTCCTTTCTCGGTGCTGGAATTGCTCCATTGCAGCAATGACCTAATGGTACACACGTCCAGCAACATTGGCATCCAGGTGACCCCCAACCCTCCATGGATGAGGCATAACCCCACAATTATTTCTGCGAATACCTCTCAGTTTGCCCTTTGGGCTCATTGTTTGCCATCCTGGAATTCATGAAACTTGGCTTTCCAGCTTGCTCATCTGTCATTTGCTTTATAGGATAAGCAGAATGACAGAACCAGACTAATAAAACAGAAGAACAATGTGGGAGCTGTTGAGAAAGAGAAGAGGAACATAGAGATGACCACACAGTCCTGGAATGCATTACCACCCAAACATTAGAAAATCATTATTCAGGTTGTGCTGTAAAGCTTAGCTTAAGCGTTATCCTCTCCCACAGCTGTTTTAGCCTAAAGGCTCTCCTTTCCTTCCCCATCTACAAGAACTGCTTGTAAAGCAGATCTATCTGTTGACACCCACAGAGGTAAAAATACCTTCTCTCCCTTTTACTTTTCCACACCTAGCCCAGATGCGAGGATACAAGTCAAAGCCCAGCAGTAGTCTATTAGAAGGCATAAGACATTTAAAGGACTCCAGAAGCTTCACCCAGAATGACAGAATAAGCAGTAGCCAAGAGGGAAATACGTAAGTTTTCAGTGTAAAAACAATAAATAACAGAGGGACCAATGAGCTGGGAGACGATCAGGGTGCAGGGGAACAAAGTGATCCTCACCCACAGCTGGAAAACCCAGAGGAGCACTGGAGAACATCCACACAGAGCTGCCAGCCTGCAGCAATAGAAGGCTGAAGGTAACTCACCTCAGGATGCAGCAAACCCTTGGTGGGACAATACTTGGAAGGGAGAATGATGGGGAAATTGGGTGCTGTAAACCCAGCCCAAGAAACTGAGTCTGGATTCTTGGTGGACATCAGAACACAGAAAGAAAACAAATGGTTAGACTTTGTTTAGGCCCATCTCTGACAAGGCAACAGCTCTAAGTCAAAGTTTCTAGAATAGAAACGGAAAATCATGCTTTTAACATAAGGACCCTATGAATGAGGATGGTTGAGATATATTATATGAAAGCAAAGGGGAAATCAGGGAAAATGTTAATACAGGGTGCTGACCTGCACCTCCTGGTAACAAATCTGAAAGGCTGAGGAAACCTTACCCTGCTTTCTGGTCCACAGCGTGAGACACTGTCAGGTTTGACACTCACATGTATCTTCAGCTGAAGCTGTGGGCGTTCATCTTTTGCCAGGCCACTGCTGCCAATGTCCACATACATGATACTACAGCTTCATTTCCACTTGTGTGTGAGAGCCAGGGCTGTCCAGACAGGAATGCTCAATACCCCTCTGGGACACTGAGGCCATCCAAAAAGAGCAGTTCTCAGAAAGCTGAGCACTGGTAAGATGCTAAAGCAACTCTTAATAGCTCAGCATGAGAGCCTAGAGCTTCTGAAGAAAGAAGTCAAACGTCCCATGTGGTTGAGGAAGACTTCTGAACTTTCTGACAAGTGCCTTTTCCTGGCAACTGGGGAAGGCAGGAGAAGATAGAATCATAGAATGGTTTGGGTAGGAAAGGACCTTAAGATCATCCATTTCCAACCCCCCTCCAAGGGCAGGAACACCTCACTCTAGACCAGATTGCCCAAGGCTCTGTCCAACATGGCTTTGAACACTGCCAGGGATGGAGAATTCACCACTTCTTTCAGCAGCCTGTTCCAGTGTCTCACCACCCTGACGGTAAAGAACTTCTTCCATATATCTAACCTAAACTTCCACTTTTTTAGTTTAAAGACATTACCCCTTGTCCTATCACTACAAAGACAATTCTTTCTAAGGACAGAAACTCCGTAGCATCATGTAAATCTCATCCTTTTGCTAAAACCCACAGCTGTCATTCTAATGTAATGCCTTTCCCTTGAGAAGCCCCACTAACAAAGTACTCACACTGCAGCAGACCTGCTGCAGTGTGAAATGGGGACAGGACCTGCACGCGGGATGCAAACAGGCAGTGCCACATCTGTGAAGGGATGAGGAAGCCAGATCTTGTCCTTAGCTCTGTCTTGGCTAATGCTGGCAAAGAAGCTGTTGCACACTGGCAGCTGATGGCAAATTCAAACACTGATAGAAGGAATGAAGAGGCTACTCTCAGCAAAAACTCAGTGTGCATTTGTGCATTTAGGAGGCATCTTCATCAGGGACAGACTTGGGTCTGAAGCTCTGACTCATGCAAAGCACATTTAGTGCTGCCTTCAGGATGTTGCCTTGGCAATGATTTCATTCTGCAAGTGGATTTGGGGGGGGGGGGGGGGGGGCGGATCAGCTTTGGGAAAGCCCAATGTATAATGCAGCCCCAAGATACT
>JARCZZ010046756.1:0-15617 GCA_030323915.1 Brotogeris chrysoptera
GGGAAAGAAAGAGGGAGGAGTGAGTGAGCGAACTGCGTGAGCTGGGCTTAAACCACTACAGCATCCAGTATCCAATCACTATTTTCAGATTTGGATCCATGCCAGTTTGTTACTCTCACAGGTGATGTTGAATAATGAGAGAATTTAGTAATTCTTCAAATGAAGCATGTTTCAAAGATATTATTAGCTAGAGGTTATCTTTCTATTTTGTGTCACATTTTCTTGCCCCCATTCTTTCCGGTAATGAACAAATAGAGGAAAAAAGCTCTGTACGTGGGTTGCCAGCCATTAATACATGCTCCCTTAGACTCAAAGTGTATTGGAATTATTTTCCATTATCGGGATCAGCAAATATAGTTCTAAACAGGTTTTGTTTGTTTAGTCCTGATTTTTTGTGAGGCAGTATAATGGGTATTATCTACCAGCACTTCAGTAAAGAAGTGGTTATATTGTTATAGTAAATTAGTGGGGTGGGGTAAGATTAGGATTGTAGGTGAACTGAAATGATATTTTTATCATTAAGAGGCAGACTACAGTAAGAGGATAAATAACATCCTCCTAATCTGTGGCTAATTAGCCTAAAACCAGTTTTATATAATTTTACCTCTAAGCTACAGCACTAAGGAAAAGATAGTGTTGATAAAATGTATTGGTGGCATCATTCACATGAGATGAACAGAATACCATAAAAGAAGCAATGAATAACCTGAAAGTAAAAGAGATGGAGTAGAATTCAGTTATACAGAAGCAAGGCAGCATACTAGCTAAATAAAATGTCTCATATTACTCAAGATCTCATCAGGTAGAAGAAAAGCTACATGATATTCTTTAATCTCTAGATGACATTCAGTTGCTGGTATAATATGGTGAAAAAGATTAAAAGAAAATTGGGGTGTACTGGTAAAAGTATATGAAGCAGAAGTTTTAATAGTATTGCAAAAATCACTGAAAAGACTTCATTTTAGGCTCTAATCAGTTCTAGTATAAAAAGGTGAATTCAAAATAAAACAGGAATTGGATGTGAATACTAAAATGATCAGAAGAAATTAGAAGGTGCTGCAGAAGTGGTAACTGGAAGAATTTTATTTGCTTATCCTGCTGTCCTGGGTTCAGCTGTAACAGTTATTTTTCTCCATCTTACTAATTGGTGCACTGCTGTGTTTTCAACTTTAGCCTGAGAACAGCACTGATAATATGTCAATGTTTCTGGTTATTGCTAAGTAATGCTTACCCTGATCAAGGACTTTTCAGTCTCATGCTTTGCCAGTGAGGAAGCATGGGAATCCAGGAGACAGCAGAGAAAGGACACCTGGCCCAAACTAGCCTAAAGGGTATTCCATACCACAGCACGTCATGCCCAGTATAGAAACTAGGGAGAGTCATCAAGAAGGCTCAGATCACTGCTTGGGTTGGGCTGGGTATCGGTCAGTGGCTGGTGAGCAATTGTATTCTCTTCTCTTGTTATTTTCCTTATCATTATTATTATTGGTGGTAGCAGTATCAGTTTGTATTATACTTTAGTTACCGAACTGTTCTTATCTCAGTCTGTGGGAGTTACATTCTTTTGATTCTTCTCCCCATCCAGTGGGTGGTGGAAAAAAGGAGGCAGAGTGAGCGAGCAGCTGCATGATTCTGAGTTACTGGATGGGCTTAAACCAAGACAGACAGAAAAGACAATATTGGGACATTTCCATGTATTTCATATAGACATGGAAGATAAATTTGTGTCAGTAAGTGACACAAATCCAGACTGGAAACTATTTGCTATCAGCAGACATATGTCTGTCTTGTTCCTGGGAACCAGGACCACAGCAGATCTGATGGCTGTTTGGGAAAGTAAATGCCATAACCATGAATGTCCCTCACTTCTTCCTTCTTCTCCCTAGCTTTTACCGCTGTGCACAGTGCTACGTGGTATGGAACATCCCTTTGGTCACCTGAGATCTGCTGTTCCAGCTGTGTCCCCTCCCAGCTTCTTACCCACTCCCAGCACACTTGCTTTAGTGGGGCAGGTCAGTGAAGAGAGAAAAAAGGCATTGCTGCTGTACTAGCGCTGCTTAGCAGCACAGCGGTGTGTTATCAGCCATGTGTTAGCTATAAATGCACAGCAGAGCATCTTACAGGCTGCTATGAACAAAGTGGACTTCATAACTTCATCCCAGCATGGCTCAATGTAGGCAGAAAGAGATGATGAACGTTAATGCCTTCCAGCAGAATCAGAAAGAAAACCAGAGGAGAGTATCTAGCAAGCAAGGCAGAATATCCAGCAACTGTAAAGAGAAGGAGACAGTCAGAATTAGGAAAAGATCTGGACAGGGCTAGACTACTGCAATGAGCAGGCAGAGATTTAGCTAGAACTCTTTGTGCTGGTGCTTTTTGTTTAGTTCAATTTGAAGAAGCTAGAAAATCTAGGACAAAATTCACTTCAGTGGAAATTGTAAAGGATGTATTTGACATCTTTTTACTGGTAGTATAATAATAGTATATTATTTTAGTGGAAAGCAGGAGAGGCAAATAGAGCCACCTATGTGTGTGGTTTTTTGCTTCTAAACATAAGAAAGACAAGGAGAGGCACAAAGATAGAGAGATGCATACTGGCAAACCTTAAAACATTCAGTTAGTGAAACTGTATTTGCATGCTAATATTTCCTACCAGCCTAAGAGAAGACTAAAGGATCTAAATGTTCAGTTCATAAGCTTATATTGGAAAAAAACATACAAAAGACCTTTTTTTTCTTACAGTGAAATGTAAGAAAATGACCTAAAAATCTCAATGTTAATTTTCCTGTTCTGAGCTATGATTTCTTTAATGTTGCCTACATGGTTCGATTTTTTTGTTTGTTTGTTTTGTTGGTTTTTTTTTTTTTGTTTTTGTTTGTTTGTTTTTTTTTTTGTCTGATATACATTGTTACTGAGTTTAGATAAAATCTGTTTATCCAAATTCTTTAACTGCTCAAAGACCTGATGTTTGATAGAACATGTTAATTACATTTGTTTTCACAATAGTGTCCATTAGCTACTTTCTATTTAATTGTAGCAAATATAAATTAAGTTAGGAAGAGAGTTTCCTTCTGTAGGAGTATAAAAGAGAGCCTTATATAATCAAATAGCCATCACAAGTATATTCTGGATATAATGACTGCATTGGCTTCACAGAACACTGGATCAAAACCTTAATTTCCCTACATCGATATGTAATTTCTGATAAATGTCTGTATGTGCACTAAACTTTAAAGCAATTTGTAATAAACGTTTTGTGGTCTATAACTACTTATTAATGGAATACTGTCAATATGAATGTAAAATGCTAGGTTTTATGCCTTTACATAACATACCAATATGTTTTTTGAAATACAATGTTCCTATTAATTTAGAAAGGATGCAACTGAATACATGTTTATGCTTTCCATGCTACATTCAGAGCAGAAACCCTTATTTTTCTTAGCTCTTATATCTAAAATGCAAGTAGATCAATCCAACAAAGGCTGGAACTACCAAAATATTTTGGGATTGAGTATGAGCTGTGTAAGAACGTTGTTTCTTCTGAAGTTCTCTGTATATTCAGAAAGCTTATATTAGAGTCTAAACTAATTTGATTTTCCCCTTTTTCAATCATCTTTAAAAAGTCAGGCCAAATTCTCATTCCAGGCTACCCAAATTTACTAACTTTATCTAGTCAGGTAAAAAAACTTAATCTAGTCAGGTAAAATGAGAAAGGGGATTTGATTCCTGTGATTTATGGTGATATAGACCACACAGGAAAAAACTAGGTCTCTGGAATCATTAAACTAAAACCGATTTAAGCTGCTAGGAGAATCATTTTATATGCCCTTATGAGGTACAGCAGAACTGGATCCTGTCCTAATCAGGAGATACAAGTGTGGAGGTGCTTGTAGCATTACAAACTAGAACTTGCCAACGGATAGCTCTCTCTCAATAAAACCTGCTTGAAATATTAATTATTCTTGAGTAAGCTAAGGTAGAATGGAGATTGGACACTAGGGATGATAGGAAGATAATATAATAAACAATATTGCTTGGTAGATCTTCTGAACAAACAAAGTTATTTAAAATATAAGTATTTCCCAAGACATAAGAATGAGTTCTATTGGAAGAAAATATAAACAGCTGTCATAGTTTAAACCCAGCAGGCAACTAAATACCATGTAGCTGTTCACTCACCTCCCATTATATTCCCCCACCCTGGTGGGAAAAGGAGGAGAATTTAAAGAATTAAAAACATGTGGATTAAGGTAAGAATAGTTTAATAACTTAGGAAAAATATAAAAATACTAATAATTGTAATATTGCTAATGAAAAACATAATAATGATAAAGGAAATAACAAGGGGAAAGGATATAAAAGGGGAAAGGAAAAAAAAAAACAATAAACAAGTGATGCACAATACAATTTATCACCAACTGCTGACCGATATCCAGCCCGACCCCAAGCACAGCTCAGTATCTTCAGGCCAACTCCCCCAGTTTATATACTGGGCATGACCCAAACTTTGGCTAATTCAGGTTAGGTGTCCCATCTCTGTTTCCTCCTGTCTCCTTGTGGCCCTCCTCACTGACAGAGCGTGAGGGACTGAGAAGTCCTTGATCGTGGTAAGTACTACTGAGCAACAAACAGAACATTGGTATGTTATCAGCACTGTTCTCAGACTAAAGGCAAGCCTACAATGTATCAGCTACTAGGAAGCAAAATAACCCTATCCCAGCCAAAACCAGGACAGTAGCAAATCAGTCAGAGTCAAATGTTTTCTGTATAGAGGACTAGCACAGTGGGGATGTATGCCATAAATATTCTCCACTGGCAGAAGCAACTTAAACAATCTTACTATCACAGTAATACACTTACATGCATAATTACAAATGTAAAATTATAATGCACTAAAAAAAATGACAGAATTTTTTTATAATGGGTCAGAATATAAAATGATGGCATGTCGATAAGAAACATTACAATCTGAAACTGGAATATATTTATATGTAAATTTATTAGTCATTGAATGTGATTGAAATCTAGAATCTCTTTTAGTTTCCTTCCTAATGGAATTTTACTTCATATAATCTTTGTGGGATTTTTAAGTATTGTAATACATATTTATAAATATTTATAAATATAAGTAAGTGCATATATGTATGTACAAATCAAGTTGCACGCAGTCTTTTTAGCACATACACAGAAAAATAATGAAATTGGTTTTGTTAACCTTACATAGTGACTTATGTTTGATTAGTCTACCTTTTTGAAGATATTCACCTTTTTTTAATTGAGAATAGATGCTGCGCTTCCACTACATTGCTTAGAAAATCTTTTTCAATTTCATTCACATAAGCTGAATAAAATTCCGGACAGGGTTTTTAAAGGTGGTTTCACATAGAGATAAAGATTTCTGTTCGCTTAGATCATAGTGCAGACTCAGAAAATGATATATCCAAGTTTTTGCTATGATCTGAAGTGTATTGTGTGCTTCAATACTTATAAATGTATCGTACAGAGCATCAATCAGTGCAAAGAATTCCATAAACAGCACCAGGGAGTACAACCAGGAATAACCCATTAAAAGCAGAGAAATTCTTTGATACAGAGAACTGATGATGTTGAGCACTGTGCTTCATGTTTCTTCATGAGCATAGGCAATGAGTCCTCATATACACTGTGTAGCTCAAGGGAATCTCAAGATCCATTGGAAACACTGAGTAACACTGCAACATTTTAAAATACTAATTAGGATTTATGTGTTGGTCTTTAAGAGGCAATATAACCAGTAGGTGTCTTGCATTTTCTGTCACTAACCTGATCTTACATCCTTCATAGGGAGCTGCATTAGCTAAAGCAGGAGGAGAGCATCTTCCAGCATCTCCCACTCTTTGCATGAGCATCCTACACATAAGGGAATAGTTTCCAGCACACTCTTCTCCATCAGCAGTATGATGAGATCTTATTGTGCATTCTGTGAACGTGTGCTAGTATTGCACAGAGCAGCAGACTTGTGTACTTTCAGGGTGTCATGATTTTCACAGGTGCCCGGCAGCTCTGGAATTTGTCTCTACTTTTGTGTTTAGATAAGATTGAGACCTTCAACTTTGAGCAACTATTTATTTCCAAAATGTAAGTAAGGACTTCTGACATGTATGCAATTTTATAGAAAATCCACGTGTTGCACATTTAAGTAGATGTTTGCTTTTTACTAAGCTTCCAGAATGTATCTTGTCAACAAGTTCATCCTCCCATCTTGTGTGTTAGGTTTGTTAGCTAGCAAATATATTTTTTATCCTCTTATAAGTAGGAAAACTGACAGGTGAAAATGAAGTCATTGTTGTCTTTATTTTTGGGGTTGTACTGACAAGAGAAGCCATCTTAGGTTTATGTAAGAATACTGGATGCACAGCTTATGAAAATATAAGCCTACCTGAAAATTGTCAAAAGCTTCCCACTTTCAATCATTACTTCTTTCGTAAGTATGCAACAAATGACAGGAAAAAAAAAATCCTTCCTACACAATATTAAAGGGCAATATGGTACTAAAAAATGTAAGACAAAATGTATTCAGTTTTGTCATTTTTGTCTTAACCAATATAGCTCCTGTAGGACAGCATTATTATACCCATAAGACTCACAGAGAATAGCAGTGCTGGAAATGTGCTGGAATGGAATCAAATCAATAACTCTGAGACTACTTCAAGATCATTTTAAATATTACTCCCTAGGTTCTGGCTGTTGATTATAAAAAATCCTGCTAATCCTTATTTTCTGCATAATTATACCCTAAACTTGTTTTTGTTGTTTGAATTTTGTGGGTTTTTTTCATAATGACAGTGGAAAAAAATACATTTGCATAAATATATTATGAAAAAAAAGGCTTAAGTTTGACACTGGGCTTTCCTATTTTTCCCAGGTAATTCTTGTTTTCATAAATACAAATGTACTTTGGAAAGTTATATGTCTTTTGCATATATATATATATATATATACACACAAATATATATAAATATTTGTCATGTTTAAGCCCAGCCAGTTAATAAGAACCATGCAGCCACTTGCTCACACCCCCTCCTTTCTTCCCCCTCCAATCCTGAAAGGATAGGATGGAGAATCAAAAGAATGTAACTCCCATGGGTTGAGATAAGAGCAGTCCAGTAAATAAGGTATAATACAAAACTACTACTGCTACCACCAATAATAATAATAATAAGGGAAATAACAAGGGGAGACAGTCTAAAATTAAAAGGGGGAAAGGAAAAGAAAACAATAAACACAAATATTGGACAATATAATTGTTCACCACCTGCTGACCGATACCCAGTCCAACCAGAGCAGTGATCTGAGCTTTCTGGATGAGTCCCCCAGTTACTATATTAGGCATGACATGCAATCGTACGGAATACCCCTTTGGCTAGTTTGGGTTAGGTGTCCTGTGTCTGCTTTCTCCTGGCTTCCTGTGCCCCTCCTCAGTGGCAGAGCATGGGACTGAAAAGTCTGATCTGGGTCAGCACTACTTAGCAACGACTAAAAACATCGGTGTGTTATCAGCATTGTTCTCAGACTAAAGTTGAAAACAGCAGTGCACCAGCTACTAGGAAGGAGAAAAATAACTGCTACAGCTGAAACCATGACAAATATAAGGAATTAACTGTAGTCATTTAAAATAAGAGATGCTGAGGTGCAGATATCTTTGGATACCTGGAAAAGTTAATATGCATCTATGCAATAGACCACCAACTTGATTTTTTTTTAGATTTTCTTTCTTTTTATCCAAAGAATCACTTTGAAATATAGGCTGGGAGGGAGGTGAGACAGCTTAGCATTTCCCAGATACTTACACAGAGTGATTAGATAAATACCTTTTTTAATAAACAGATATATTTGCAGAATTTTATATTTATTAGAGATCATTCTGCTCTATGATTAAATGCTTCTATTAATAGGCATTAATAGTGCATGAAACAGTGACAGGAAATTGTTTGGTTTGCATTTATCTGGAATAAATTGAATGTACCAAATGTTAGTTCCTCAGAAATTAAGACAAGCATAAAAATATAAATACTCATATGAAGACATTTAGATGCTATATACTTTAACTGCAAACTACTACTGGACTAAAATATGGACAGTGTGTGATCTGTGAATGAAGAAGTGTTTTGCCCTTCTAGGATTGTGTAACAGGGTTTGCAACCCAGCACTGTTGTTAGCTGTGGCTTTCATTGTTGCAGGATTTCACTGTTACCGTCCAAAACCTAGTGAAAACTATGGTAAGATATGATCTTTTCAAGGTGTTTTTGTGCTTATGTGAACACAACATTAGTTTCTGGGTTCTTGAAGTCCTATGTATTCATATCACGGATTTTCTGATTGAAAGAGCAGATCATAGAATCAGTTTGGAAAAGACCTTTAAGATCATTCTAACACCTGTAAGAGTCCAACTGTAGGCCTAACACTGCCAAGTCCACCATGAAACCATGTCCCTAACCACTATGTCTGCACATCTTTTTAGTATCTCCAGGGAGGATGACTCAATCATTTTCCTGGACAGCCTGTTCAAGTGCTTGACAGCACTTTCAAAGAAGAAACTTTTTCTAATATCCAGACTAGACCTTCCATGGTGCAACTTGAGGCTCTTTCATCTTGTTCTGTCACTTGTCAACTGGGAGAAGAGACTGACATTCAGCTTGCTACAACCTCCAGAACATCCACTGCCTTTATCCACTAAGCATGCATCCTGCCACAGAAGATCAGTCAAGTAGGCTGTGCCTTACCCATCCCTGATTAGCTGGTTGCCCTGTATGTGCTATGTGGATTGCTCTCAAGATTATCTGCTCCATAACCTTCCCCAGCACCAGCGTCAAACTGATACAGATACAGATAACAGATACAAATCTGTAATTCCCAAGATCCTCCTTCCAGCCCTTCTTGTAGGTGGACGTAAGCGACAATAATGAGCTTCTATTTTCTATAGGCTCTTTTTAATGCTTTGAATCATAAAGTTCTCTGCATACTTCACTGACTTACAAACTATGGACCTTATCTTTCTGTCCTTGCAAAAGAGAGAGCTTTATTACCCACCACAATAGACCTTCCGGTTTTATTCTTGATGAATCATAATATATCAAATTTTCATTCTTTAAACAGTCACTGGTAATGTATATAATGTTTGTAATAAAACATGGTCATTTGGAGGTTAGTGTATGGCTGCAGAGGCAAAATACTTTAAAAAAATGGCAAACATTTGAAGTCATATGGAGCATGCACGGAAGGCAGAAGATGTGAAAAAGGCGCCACATCACATAGTCGTGCAATTTGCTACATTCTTATTGCCAACGTGGAGGCAGTACAATTCTCTTCATATAACAAAAACTGATAAAACATGTTAGTTATTAAATTTAGTTAGACAATTGAGGTCTAAAAGCTAATGGTTTAGTGCTATATAAGCTTAATTGGACTAAACTGGACCAAAGGGCCATAGGTGTTTAAGCAACCCTGCTACTGTGCAATGCAGAAAATGAGGTCAAGGTTTCAAGCAAAACAAGCAGGAAAACAGAATTCCTTATTTTATGATATGTTAATAAATGTTAGACAGAATCTCTGAACTGTGAAAACCAACTAAATTTAAGCTCACTGCTGCTTTTTTTTCCAGAAAATACTTCTGCATGGCCTCTTTAGGCCCTATTTTCCCCTCAGGAAAAGAATTAACTTACAGAGGAAAGGAAACAAAGCAGGGTGAAGACTGGAAGGGACAAGAGGAGGACTATTCCATGTGTGACAAATGGCATTCATAACTTCAGGATCAAAGACCAGCTGCCCTCACTATGCTCCAAATATGCTGATAACTTACCCCTTGCTAAAGATACCCTTTGCTTATTCAAGTACTTCCCTTTATGAATAAAGGGAAGGCTGAATCCACTGAGTACCTCTTTGCAGAACAGTAGTATAACTGCTGAGAATATAGCATATCTCTTCTAAAGGGTAAGCTTTGCTTTAGTGTCAAATTAAGCTTGAAGAAACACAGTGTTCAAAAAAGGTTAATCTCAGAGCTTTGAAAGACAAATCTGTATTAACTTACTTGCTAAAAAAATGTACCGGAGTTCAGAATCTAATATTTTAATACTTTTAAAAAATAAAGGAAACAAACAATAGAGGAAGAAAACTTTTAGTGGTGATCATTAATAACCAAGGTAATTATCACTTCCTTTAACATATGCTGTAATAACATTTTTAGTTGGGAGGGAAGGGGGAAAGAGAAGAAAAGAAAAAGCCATTAGGGAGTGCTTTATACAGTAAGTACTTTACAAACAAGAATGGAAATCAGCTCCTTCTGATAGGATCTCAGTGGCTTAGCAGAAGCTCCTGTAAGCATTTACCCATGGTGAGGAGTTTGTGCTGAAAAAGCATTGCAGTTGCTGGAGTCTTGGCTATATTTCACTTCTGATCTGTCCTCAGCTATCAGTAAGATTTCAGAGTGTAGTCTTAGAACTTGTGGTGGAGCTGGAAAAAGAGGTGTTTCTTATGTACTAGGTGAGGAATTTGGGAAAAAAAAAAACCAAATTTTAGAAGTGTTCTTGTCAAATGTGACTTGTGATTCCACCAGATCTTGCCCCTGACACAATCCTGGAGCACCGCAGGAAGTCAAAGTGTTTTATGAGGTGTTACTTGCCTGAAGGTTGAAACTGCATTTGGTTGTAAGAATATTCTGGTATAGATTGTAGGAACAGAATTCTTTAAAAATATTGATTATTAAAAATGAGACAGTTTAGAAATCTAGAAAATGCGATGGCCAATACAGAAGAAACAAAAAATTGCTATAATTTTGATAGATGTCATCCATTTAGATCTTTTGATTTGTGTTTTCCAGCATCTTGGTGCTACTTGGGAATACAAGAAGTCTATAAATTTCCAATGTAATATAAATCTTTCTTTCAGTGGCAAAAAAAAACCCAACAATTAACAGCTTCCAGGGGACAGAGGATGGTGTGGTAGTGTATGCTTTTGTTTTGGTGGTTTTTTGCTTTATATTTTAAAAGAAAAGTATTTGTCTGCAGGCACTCCTTTGTGCCATGGAAATAGCAAAATGCTTTTGATAACTATGTGTTACCAGTCATGAAAGATGAATAAGTCATTGTTCATGTATTTTCAAGTCAGAAATTAGATTATATTGAAGACGTGAATTGCTGTCAAATAGTTTCAAAAGTGACAGTGAGTCACCACATGAAGCTGTTAATAATACTTCTAATTTTAGGCAATACCACTCATTGCATAGCAAGGAGAAAGGAAAATTAGTGTTTTCACCTACCTAATTGTCCAGTTCACATGCGGTACAACAGAATAAAGCACAGTACATATAATTATGACTTCACTATTATGGCAACATAGCTAAAATTCTCAATTATTTTTCATCTACCAAAAAGTTATTTCAAAGTCCTAAAAATGTCTTTTAATATAATTTTAATGATACACTTTAATCATAGAATGCATTCATTGAAGGTTATATTTCAAAAACCAGTATATGACAAATTCTTTATTACGAAATTCTTTTTAAAAATAATAATGCTAAACAAAAGAAAACAATCTTCAATGCTATATTGATCGTATATTGAACTTCTTTTTCACTGAAAAAAATAAAAAAAAAGATGGGTTTTTTTCAGGAACATAATGTTTTATTCAAAGATTAGATTTTGATAAATATTGGGTAATGTGAGTCATCTGCATTAAGAACTGTTTAATGAGTTAATATAATCTGCAAATATTCTTCAGAAGTCCTGTGTGCTGTTAAAGTCCAATATTTTATAATCAAATGTTTCAATTTCTCAGAAGTCATGAAATATGTTGCCTTACTTTCTACCTTAAAACCATGGCAAAATTACAAAATATGTGTATTTTTTTGCATACTATCAGATTTGGATAAGTTATAGAAAATTAGCAAGGGGTTTTTTTTTAGTCACCTGAATTTCACAGTAAGTTCAGTTAGGAACTAGAAAAAATAAGTAAGATTTTAATAAAAGATTGGCTTGAGATATAATAAATCATATAAAATTAAACTGAATTATACTTGAATGTTTGAGGGCACTTGATGGAAAAATCATTATATGGTGTCAAGACATGATTCTCTGCGACAAACCAGAACGTAAGCCATATTTTGAAATGTAAATCATATCTTGTTTTTCATTAGGTCGTTCCATATCTGAATCCAGGATACGGAGCATTCATTCTAACGACTGAGGATTCTAATGGCCAGTTCTGGGCTCTTCAGTACAAAAAAGGTAAGGAACTACTGGAGAGGGTCCTGTGGAGGCCACAAGGATGATTGGGGGTCTGGATTATCTCTCTTATGAGAAGAGATTGAAGGAGGTGGGCCTGTTTAGTCTAAAGAAGAGCAAACTGGGAGAAGCTCTTAATGCAGGTCAGTAACTCAAAGAAGGATGCCAGGAGGGTGGTGCCAGACTCTTTTCAGTGGTTCCCAGCAACAGGATGAGGAGCAATAGCCATACTAAAGCACAAGAAGTTTCACCTCAACATGAGAAAGAACTTCTTTCTATTGAGGGTGGCAGAGCACTAGAACAGGCTGCACAAGGGGGTTGCAGAGTCCTCCTCTCTGGAGACAATCCAAACCAATTGGGACATATTCCTCTGTAACCCTAATTCTTCTGTGATTCTGTGGTTCTGTGAGGACAGTAGCAGAGTAAAATCTTTGGTCTAAGGTAGTATTAAGGTAGGACTAGGGAAGGTCTGCCATCCTCGGGGGATCTTTTAAAGAAATCATCTGCTATTTTGGATTTGTAAATCTTTATACTCAAAATAAAGAATTTGAATTAATATATTCTGCCCTTGGATTTGACTTAACTAGATTTCAGAAATACTTTTCATATAATTCTTTTACTGTATCTTCCTGGTTTATACTGGTTATGATCGTCACTGAACTGCCCAACCTGTAAAATCGTACTTGTTTCGAGTAACTCTATATTGATTTCTTTTTCTTATATCCCCATCTATCAGTGTTTGTATCTCCATGTTATTATAACATTTTATGAACGGTATTGAGCTGTGTTGAACTGTTTGATCAAGATCTGGTGGATAAAGAATAATTATCTTATTAATTATTCTTCCCAAAATGAAGAACTTGCATGAGATTCTAAATGTGAGTTGCATTTTTTCTTAGGAAGAACATATATACTCTTGGCTGAAAGCTTCGAAAGCTTGAATTTGCAATTAAATAGGGCTTGATTCAAGATAAAAATAAAGACTGAATACTGTAAATACTGCAGCCACCTAATTGCAAAACTGCTCTGCCTCTTAAGTTCTTAGAAAAGGCTATGAATCAATGTCAATATGAGTCAATATACTTGTCAACAAGACAAGCACATGCCATTCATATTTTAGGTTTCCTGAACAGCCACAATATGGTCAGTTGATAGCGCAAGGACAAGAAAGACTTGTGACACTGTAACATGAAGAGTCATGTCATGTTTAGTTTGATTTTGCTCTTTGCAACTCAGAACTAGAATTCCTCTCGCTTAACCCAAAGCATAGTCTAGACAGAAGGCATACTGAGAACATATACTGATGGCATCTTGAAATAAAGTAGTGGATTTATTGACCATTATCTGCTGGGTCTCTAGTCTGTCATCTGTGCTGCTGTGCCCCAATGAAATGCCACTGCAGCTGCAGTGGAGCACAACCAACCCTTTGCTGCCAAAGCACCAAATTGCATTTTTGTCAACATATAGAGTCATGGCTGAAAAATGTGCAGTTTTGCTGTGAGGCTTTTCAATGTCATTGAAGTATTCGCAGTAAATTTGCAATCATAGAATCATAGAATAGTTAGGGTTGGAAAGGACCTTAAGGTCATCTAGTTCGAATCCCCCTGCCATGCCCAGGGACATCTCACTCTAAACCATGTCACCTAAGGCTCTGTCCAACCTGGCCTTGAACACCGCCAGCGATGGAGCATTCACAGCTTCCCTGGGCAACCCATTCCAGGGCCTCACCACCCTTACAATAGAGAACTTCCTCCTTATATTCAATCTAAACTTCCCCTGTTTAAGTTTGAACCCGTTACACCTTGTCCTATCACTACAGTCCTTCATGAAGAATCCCTCCCCAGCATCCCTATAGGCCCCCTTCACATACTGGAAGGATGCTATGAGGTCTCCACACAGTCTTCTCTTCTCCAGGTTGAATAGCCCCAACTTTCTCAGCCTAGCTTCATATAGGAGGTGCTCCAGTCCCCTGATCATCCTCGTGGCCCTCTGCTGGACTTGTTCCAACAGTTCTATGTCCTTTTTATCTTGAGAACACCAGAACTGCGCACAATACTCCATGTGAGGTCTCACGAGAGCAGAGCAGCGTAGAGGGGCAGGATCACCTCCCTCGACCTGCTGGTCATGCTGATTTTGATGCAGCCAAGGATAAGGTTGGCTATCTGGGCTGCAAGCACACACTGCCGGCTCATGTTCATTTTTTCCACCGATCAACACCCTTAAGTCCTTCTCTGCAGGGCTGCTCAGAGCCTCTTCTCTGTCCAACCTGTAATTGCGCCTGGGATTGCTCCAACCCAGGTGTAGGACCTCTCACTTGCTGTGGTTGAACTTCATCAGGTTGGCATCAGCCCACCTCACAAGCATGTCAAGGTCCCTCTGGAATACATTATTTCCCTCCAGCGTATCAATCGAACCGCACAGCTTGCTGTCATCAGCAGACTTTCTGAGGGCGCACTCAATCCCACTGTCCATGTCACTGACAAAGACGCTGACCAAGAGCAGTCCCAGCACAGATCCCTGAGGGACACCACTCGTTACTGGTTTCCAGCTGGACATTGAGCCATGGAGCACTACTCTTTGCATGTGGCCATCCAGCCAGATCTTTATCCACCAAGTAGTCCCCCTGTCAAATTGATGTCTCTCCAACTTAGAGACAAGGATGTCATGTGAGACAGTGTCACTTTGCACAAGTCCAGATAGATGACATCAACTGCTCTACCGCTGTGCATCAGTTCCATAGACCCATCATAGAAGGCCACCAGATTGGTCAGGCAGTATTTCCCCTTAGTGAAGCCATGCTGGCTCTCACCAGCCACCTTCTTGGTTTTTTTCATGTGCCTTTGCATGCCTTCCAGGAGAATCCGCTCCAAGATTTTGCCAGGATCAAAGGAGAGACTGACTGGTCTGTAGTTCCCTGGCCCATCCATTTTCCCCTTCTTGAAAATGGGCTTATATTGCCCTTTTTCCAGTCATCGGGAACTTCACCTGACTGCCATAAATTGTAAAATATGATGGACAGTGGCTTAGCAACTTCATTGACCAGCTCCTTCAGAACCTGCGGATGGATTTCATCAGGTCACATGGACTTATATACGTTCAGGTTCCTAAGAGGGTCTCACACCAGATCCTCTCCTACAGCAGGCCCAGGGTCTTTATTCTCACTGTCCCTGCGTCTTCCTTCCAAGACTTGGGAGGTGTGGTCAGAGAATTTGCCAGTGAAGACTGACGCAAAGAAGTCATTAAGAACCTCAGCCTTCTCCAAATCCAGAGTAGCCAGCTCTCCAGATAGCTTCTGGAGGGGGCCCACGTTGTCCTTAGTCTGTTTTTTATTCGCTATGTACCTATAGAATCCCTTCC